>JAOWBU010000353.1:0-25000 GCA_026212405.1 Petrea volubilis
TGTTATATTATGAACTCGTAAGTAATTTAATTAATTTTAGAGTGCAACAATATTTGTTTATTGGAATTAAATATTGTTAAAGGGTAGTCAAAGATTGTCATGGGATGATAATTAGATTCGACACATTTGGTGCTAAAATAATTTTTTCCTAAGGTCCCTTCATAACCCTCTAATTATAAATCATTTGAAAAATATTTGACTTGTTCATGAGATGGACACATTGGATTAAAGTTGAGGAGAGAACTAATATTTTAATTTTTCAAAAAAAAAAAAATATATATATACAAAACTAGGGAGAAATCAAACAGCTAAGTGGTCATGTGGTGTTGTGCCAAAAGATATCTTTGCCATGCAGCACACCCGGGCCAACTCTGCCCACGCACTTAGTTTTTGATCAAGTTGGTGCTGTGAAACACGCACTAGAAGAGTCAAACTGCCGTTGGTATGGGCGCGTTACACACCCATGACACAGCCGCAACGTGTGGTACACGTGCGAGACAGTGTAAAGTGTAAAGTGGTGTAAGTAGTGCGTGTAGTGCACTTTTGAGACATGTGTCATGCCTTGGTGGTTCCTAGGGTTTTGATTCATTGAGATATGTTTTAGGGCTGACTTTTACATGAAAATAATTTTTTTTTTTGTTTTTTGAGCCTTATCTCGGTTAGATTTACTCCAATCGCTGCCCTATTTTCACCTTTAAAAAGGGAACCTTGAAAATTGTTTCCAGCACACCATAAAACAATAATTCTTTAATAATCCAAAAGTTGAAGAATTTAAAAAATAGAATTGATTTAGTAAAAATTTCTTTTGTATAAATTTCATTTTTCTAGTTAAATATCTTTCTTGATTTTGGAGCCCACACTTTGAAGCTAATGAGGGTTTACAGAGAAGATCTTGGTGGTTAAACGAATTGATCTCAATCTTTGTAAAAAATTCACGGGAGAAATTTTCATGGTCAATGCGCACCCCGACATTGTTAGTTTGTTCGATATTTGAGGTAGGTATATTTTATGTTTTTTAGTATTATGCAATAGAAGTTGTTTAATTAATTATTTATTGCTTTCCATAATATATATTTTCATTTAAATTTTTAATGTCAACCATGCACACATAGGCTAGGTCCTTTTAATTTTTTTGCTGCATTATTAGTATTGGGATTAATTTTTTATTATTTTCCCAACATCCATGCTACTCACAACTTCCACAAGATGTTCTAGTTATTGCCCAAGTGGCTTCACTACCTACACTGTGAGCTCGAAAGAAAGTTCAACCAATTCCTAGGCATACTCTGGACGAGGAGGTGGCCAAGTCATAGGAGTGAGTTTCTCGATCGAATCAGGGAATCCCCAGGTAGATCCACCTTGAGCAGCACTTTGCCATTAGACCATAGTTACAAAGAGATGATATCGAGGAGATCTAGAACCAAGTCTCCGAGATTAACAAGAGAGTGGAGGAATTGAGAAAGAAAGATAATGTTCGAGTAGATATGCTGGAGCTGCCTCAGCAGATGGAGGATCTGAATCTCTAACTCAACTAGCTGGTAGAAGCATCAAACCAATTACACTAGTGCAAGTATGTCAGCATCGGCAAGAAGATGACACCGACCATTTATGTTTCGAGCTCAAAGAGACAGAAGTTGCCCTCGAGTTTAAGATTCTATTGTATTTCCTAGATACGATGGGGAATCGAATCCCAAAGAACACTTAGTCCAGTTCGAGCATATGCTGCGTGTTCATGTGATCTACAATAACTTCGGTACGAAGTTGCTCATAACGATCTTCTAAAGGTGGCATTTCTCTGGTATATTCAACAAGCCCCCACATCCATTGAAAGTTCTTGCAACATATGTCCTAAGTTTGTGAACTATTTCCATTCAAAAACCATAGCCAAATTGCCCTCGAGCACGTTCACAAGACAAACCATAAAAAAGTGAGTCATTGAGGGACTTTTTCTATCATTTCAACTCAGATCTTATCAAGGTCAAGAAAGTGCAAATGGACTTTCTCCTTAGTATTCTTTGCTCGGCCTTAAGGAACAAGTATTGTGCAAAGCACATTGTGAGGAAGCGGCGATAAATACAGGCTAAGATAATGAGTATTGCACAGTAATATACGAAGACACACTCCATCCATTGTCGTCGACAAAGCACTAGGATTAGGATAAGGATAAAAGAGGTCAGCATGATTTCACTCCTTTGGTAATGCCGAGTTAAAAAAAAATACATCAGCTTGTCTTTGAATGACCCTAGATTGTTAAGGAGACCGCAGAAGGTGCCCAAGAAGGAATGAGTAAAGAGAGAAACAAGTATTGTGCTTCCCATCACCTGTATAAAAACCATGACACCAAGGGTTATTATGCCTTCCAGAATAGATCCGAAGTTTAATTGATAAAGGCTACTCGAATGTACAGAAATAATCAAAGGAGAAAGATTAAAAAAAAGGTATAGGAAAAAAATTAGTTGTCGCAGGCCATTCACCCACAAGAGAGCATTTAAAGTCACCCAACAGGGAAAGGACTAGATCCGTGAACAGTAATAGGGCACCCCTTCCTTGGGCTAATAAAAAACCTACAATGGGTCAAAACTTGTCCACACAAGGAATAGTTAAACCATAGGAGGAGGCCCTACTGGGGGGGGAACTCTTGAGGAATAAGAAAGTTTTTCGAGCAATGCTTAAGATATTTCCAAGTGGAAATTGAGAAAAAACTCTAGAAGGCAATGATTGAGGTCAACTCTATTGGCGACAATGTCATAACATTTAGTGACACTGATTTAAGTCATGTCCAGTATTTTGAGGGGGTTGAGGAATCCCCGTATTATCTAATGTCAATAACTTTGGACACGGCCAACTACATGATTGCCAAGACCTTGATCAACAAAGATAGTTCAACCAATATTCTATTCTACTCCACTTTGGCCAAGATGAACTTAGGTGATTACAAACTAGAGTCAATTCAGACTCCCCTCGACAGGTCCCGGGGTTCAGAAGTTGTCTCGCTTGAACAAATCTCTTGCCGACGTCTTAGGCAAAGCACTTAAGAGAAGCACTGTCATGGTCTTTTATGTCGTTGTGGACTTCCCATTTGCTTAGAACATGATTCCCAAAAGGCTCGCGCATGATGCCCCTAGTCCACCTACCGAGGCAGTTATGGTCCTTGACTCTTCAATCACTTAGTAGATTTTTAGGAAGATGGATGATCGATGAGCTTGTGATCTTTGTTTACAACATGATTCTCAGAAAGACGTTTGTTTAGAAAATCATTTGCAGTGCCACCTCAAACATGACTAATCGATGACTAGACAACGGAGATCTTGGAACAAATTCATATAGGGTGTTGCAGGGATCAAACTAGTGCTTGATCCCTTTCAAATAAGGTTACCCAAGTGGGGTATTTTTGGCCTTAGTCGAAGACTCATTCACATTTGTGAGGAAATGTCCTGAGTGCCAAAAATATGCCACTTTACCACATCGCCTATTTGCTCAAATGATCAATGTTGATATCTCTCGGCCCTTTGATCAGTAGGAGATCAATAAACTAGGACCCTTTGCCCAAGCCTTGTGCCAGCACAAATTCATTATTGTGGTCATTGAATATTTTACCTAATGGGTTGGTCAAGAGGCTGTTCCAAAATCACTAATGCAACTATCAAGAACTTTATATGGATAAATATCATATATCATTTTAGCCTCACAGTAATTCTTATCTCGGATAATGGAACACAGTTCTAGAGCAAAAACAATGCAAGAATGGTACCACAGTCTCCGCATCGAGTAGAGATTCACATCTGTGAGGAACCCTCGGGGAAATGGTCTAGTCGAGGTTACTAACCAAATGATCATTCATGGGTTGAAAATGACTGTTGTACCGAATAAAGGGAGTTTGGTAGATGAGCTCCCAGGAATTCTTTGGGCATATAGAACCACAACCCGAACATGAATTACCGAAACCCTATACACTCTAGTAAATAGGTTTGCGACAGTAATCCATATTGAGGTTCTCTATGAAATGGCCCGTGTGGCTCAATATGATAAGCATGCTAACAAGGAATCTTTCCTGTACAAGCTCAATTTTTCGGACGAGAAATGCCATGTAGCTTGGAAACACATGAAAATTTCTTGCTTGAAACTTTCAGCTTAAAGATCTTGTTCTTAAGAAAGTGAAAGCCTCCAAGCATGTAGACAAGCTAGACCCAAACTATGAAGGGCCCTACCGTGTCATGAAGATCTTCAAAAATAACTCCTATCATATCAAGGATCTCTATGGAAAAGAACTCCCACGCCTGTGGAATGTTTCCAATCTAACTAAGTTTCTCATTTGAAAGTTATAATCATTTTGCATCAGGGTTTTTTTTTTATCAAGAAACTCAAGGAATTTACCATGTTTTCCTCAATTAGATTAAGATGTTATCTTTACCATATATCCTCTTTATTAACTAATGCAAATCAAGGAATTTTTTGAGCAAAATTTTTTCTTTACATCTATCTTTACTTAAATTGTGTTCCGTGTTTCTTAACTCTAAGCTCGATAATGTTGCATTACTTATAATTACATCCACAGATAGAAAAGCAAGCAAATACAAGAGAACATTTGAATACAAAGTTGTGCATTTTTAATCAAATGGTTAACATAAGCTCGTTCCAAGAACTGAGCAATTGTAAAACGCCCCAAATTAAGCCCTAGGCTCAGGTAGAATCTTACATCATTATGCATAATTTTTTCTCAAAACTAGTTGGGAGGAGGGGGGAGAATGTACCAGCATATTTGCAGAAGACTCTCCCTAGGACTTACCATAACTGCCATGGCATTCTCTTGTTCCTCAACATGAGCGAGCTCCACTAGAAACTACTCATTGGCATTTTTGTCCTCCAGGGCTTGCTTGATAGTAGTTGGCATCTCTGCAATCACAATCACTGATCCATGATTTTTGTCCACAACTCCTTGATTGGGAGCATTGCCAGTTGCCTCTATAGGTGCCTCAATTAGACCAAGGATGGAGATATCAAAATTCTCCTAGTCCTGAGCCCCATGCTCAATCGCTAATTAGATATGCTAGTCAATCAAGGGCATCAACCACACAAATTCATTTCCCTCGATCTTTGGGAGTGCACTAGCGTTGACATCATAGTCCCTAGAGGTGTCCATATTTTTTGTAGTCCAACTGGTCAACATCAAAGCCTTTTGTGAAGGGGTTCAAGTTAAGCGCATGTTGGGTTGCTTTCTTAAAATCCTCTTCCAAGTCTTGAACTCCCTTCTTTAGGCAAGCTACCTTGAGAACAAGGCTATTTACAAACATTTCAATGGTAGCGGGCCCAATTCATCCATGATTGAAGAGAGCCTCTAGGTTGACATGTTTAGAGTCATGGAGGGACATATTCTACTCCCTGTATTCTATAAGCTTGGCCTTCAACTTCTACATAGCTTTATACAGATTGTTAGTGCTCGTGTTAGCCTTGTCAAGGTCCACCCTGTGTGTGGATTTGAAGGTCTCGGCCCAAGTAATTTCCTCATCTAGCTTCACAATTCCCTCAGGATAGATAGCAAGGTTAGCTTTAAGGTGCTTAATCTCAATGTGGCACTGCTTGTACATTTTTATCTGGCAGAAGGCGCTAAATCCTAGTTGAGGAAGCCTCTACAAAAATTCAAGTCGAACAACATATTAGTGAAACTTCATGTACACAAAATCGATACGAATGAAGAGCCTTACCCCATTAACAATCAAGTCAAACAAGGTCTCTAGCCTTTTGTCTCTCAGCAAAGCAAGGGCCTTCTGGTTGTCGAACACCAACAAGATATAAAGTCGACGAATAAGGCCCTCATTAGTTCCATGCACAGCTATACACCCCTTGCTACTTTCGCCTTCCCCGACTCGGGGTTTGGATAGACTCATGTAATTAAGGAACTCGTGCTCCTCTGCAATCAGATGCCTATAAAGCTCTCCAATGCCTTTTTTGGCTACTTCTCTTTTTTTTTTCTTTGCAAATTTTTCTGCATTTTCCCTTTCCCCTTGTTTTTTGATGAAGGAGTCTCCTTCCTCTTTTGGTTCATTTCTTGCCCAGGCTCCCAACTTGTTTAAGACAGTAGGATCACCTAAGCAGGATACTCCTCCTACTACTACTATTAGGCAAATCCTATTAGGTCTAGGACTCCTATTAAGCCTAGGGCTGCTAGATAAGGGTAGCAATTTTTGGCACAATACGATAACACGACATGACTTAACACAATATTATTAGGTTTGGATTTGGGTTTGGGGTTATTAGGTTGATTTAATAATAGGTTAACACGATAAGAAACACCAAATTTGGATGGATTTGGGTTGGGTGTTGGGTTACTTGTTAAACACTATAATTTCTTTATTTTTATTAATATTATGGTTTTAAGAACACTCTTGGGACTTGATATTTTGAGCTTATAAATATTTGTGAAGTTATCTTAGGCATTTTGGTTTTAATTTTGAATATTTTTGAACATATGTGGCTTGGTATTTTGGATTTATGGATATTTGTCATGTTGTCTTATGTGTATGATTTGTATTAGTTTTTTACAATTTTAGTTATTTTATTCTAGTAGGAAATTATCTTTTATTAAGTTAATAAGAGAAAAAATATAAGATTTTCAATTTCCAATGCAACACAACAACACGGTAATATTTTAGGTTGTGTTTGGGTTGAGGCTTATTGGGTTTGAACACTTGGAATATTATCGGTCGGAACGAGTTTTGAAATTTCCAAACATGCTATGGGGTATAGTGGCAATCTTTGAACCAACTTAACATGGTTATCGTTAAGGCCATCCCAGGGGTAATAATAGTAGTGTTGAACTTACCTAACACGGTTATAGTTAAGACCTTAAACCTTAATCAAGTTGGCCAATAGGGATTCTGAATATTCATGAGCATGGATATGTAAATGGATGTGATTGATTATGTTATGTTATCTCTTTTATTACTTGAAAGTTTGATGCTTTAATTTTGAAACTTGTCTATTTATGTAAGTATAATTTCTATGCCATATTTACATATAATTTGCTCAAATTTGTTGGAGGGTCAAGAGATCCTTTACTGCGAGTGTCACACACCATTAATGACCATTTTGTAGGCAATAATATTGATTTTTTTTTTTTTTTTTTTGAAAAAACGGAGGGATCCCCCTGTTTATTGATAATCAAAAGAGAGCATTACAAGGCGAACAATACAAGTACAACCAAAAGCATAAAACACAAGAGAAAAGCCAAAATCAAGACCAATGTTTATGACGAAGATACGGAAGACCAATCATATCCATTCTCACTAATCCACGAAGCTTTCCTTGGAGTTGTGTCGGTTCAATCCCTCTAGACGTAAGAGAATCACACGCCATGTTAGCCAGGTAATCCGCAACTTGATTGCCTTCACGAAATATATGCGTAACTTTCACCTCCAAATGTCGCATTAACGCGCGAGTCTTGCAAACAAGGTGTTGTAAGTCCCAAGATGTCCCTTGATCAGTACCGATGAGCCTCAGTACCACTTGCGCATCCAACTCTAGCCAAATCCGGTGATACCCGCGTGCCTGTGCAAGCCTCAGTCCTTCATATGCTGCAAATAATTCAGCGTATATATTTTTACAATCCCCAAGGTACGAGTAAAAGGCGAACAGTGGAGTGCCCAAGTGTGTTCTCGCAATTCCACCTGCCCCAGCAGTAGCAGCTCCCTTCCGATAGGCTCCATCTGTGTTAATTTTAATCCACGAAATCTCAGGTTTGATCCATCTCACCATGCGGACTTCAGTACGCTGTGGCCGCTGCTGTATTTGGAACAACTCTGCCGCATGATCATCGCCTTGCCATAGGTGCGATTTCAGGACACGTGATTCCATAAGGAGTCTAATATGTCGCCAAATCCTGAACACAATCTGACTAGCGATAACCCTTTTGCCCCTATATTTCGAATTGTTCCGAGCCTCCCATAAGTACCAAAGAATGAGAATAGGAACAATAAGTCTCACACTCAAACCCCCACGAATTTCTCTTGCGTTTCTCCAGAAATTAAGCACCAGAACAATCTCATCAGAATCAACCAAGGCAATATGAAAGATATTAGAAAAGAATTGCCAAACCAGCTGAGCTTTCAAGCTCCGGAGGAACACATGCGGCATCGTCTCCTCTTGACAGCAACACTGACACTTAGAAGCTAAGTGAAATCCTTTTCGCCTCATTCTCTCATCAACAGGGACCCAGCCTTTAATAAGACGCCATATAAAGATTGAAATGTTGGGAGTGATATAGGAAGACCAGATGTGTGAAAAGAGATCCGAGGTTTGAGATTTTTCTCGAATCATCTCCCACATAGATTTTGTAGTGAAGAGCCCCTTCGAATCAAGCTTCCAAATCATCTTGTCTTTACCCCCAGGATCAATAGGGATGTAAACAACTTTCTCCACCATTCTCATGGGCAATATAGCATCCAACTTGTCAACGTCCCAATCTTGTGCATGCCAAAATTGAGAAACCCGTGCCCCCCCATAGCTGTGTTGCTCAATCTGATTCTTGAGAACGCCATCAAGCAACCATTGATCCTGCCAAAAAAATTCCTCCCCACTCCCCAGTTGCCACGCAATATTAGGTTCGACTAAATGTCTCATCCTGCATATTCGTTTCCAAGTTGGAGAGTCGTGTGGTTTGATGCTAATTTCCATGGGATGAAAACCCCTGACATATCGTCCCTTTAGAAACCTGGCCCAGAGAGACTTTTGTAACCGAAACTTCCACCAAAGTTTGCCAGAAAAACTGTTAACCAAATCATCCAACTTACGGACACCAAGCCCGCCTTCACCGTAGGGTTTGCACAAGGCATTCCAGGCTGCCCAATGCAGCTTACGTTGTCCTCCGTACGACCCCCAAAAAAAGCGATTTAAGAGCCGTGAGATCTTGGTAAGAGTATGTTTAGGAGGCTCCAATACCTGCATAAAATAGAGGGGAAATGACAGCAGTACACTTTTGATCAGCAGTAAACGTCCACCAAGAGTTAAGTGTCGATTTTCCCATGAAAGTAACTTAGCTGTCATTTGCTCCACAATGGGAGCATAGAGAAGAGAACGCTTGTGACCAACATAAAGGGGGGCTCCAAGGTAACGTAAAGGAAGTTCCGCTTGTGAGAAGCCGGTAATCCGTTTGATTCTTCGCACCCGATCAATCACACAGCTCTTGGACACCACAAAGGCACTCTTAGCAATATTGATTTTCTGCCCAGACACCAGCTCATAATTATTTAAGAAGCTCATCAGTTTCTTAATTCCCGAGACACCTGCCCTTGTAAAGATAATAATGTCATCGGCATATGCGAGGTGTGAGACCACCACTTCTGAGTTATGAATATATTGCATTGAAGGATAACGGAGAACTAATTCATCTAATCCACGAGCTAACCATTCCGCAGCTAAAATAAATAGCGCGGGGGATATGGGATCGCCTTGTCGAAGTCCACGAGATGAATGAAAGAACCCGGCATTAACTCCGTTAATCAAGACGGAAAACCAACAGTTTGTGATACAGTTACGAATCAGTGAACACCATTTAGCACTGAAGCCAAGTTTTTCCAGCATTCTGAGCAAGAATGGCCAATGAACACGATCATATGCCTTGGCCATGTCAAGTTTGACAATAAGACGACCACCGTGAACTTTTTCATTGAGAGAGTGAACCAGCTCCTGTGCCAATAAAATATTATCTGATATCGCCCGCCCTTCAATAAAACCAGACTGTGCCGGGGAAATAATCAAGGGGAGGACCTTGGCAAGACGCATATAAAGCAATTTTGACATGATTTTATTCGTAACATTACATAAACTGATAGACGAAATTGTGTCCATGTGTTCGCCTCTTGAGTCTTTGGTAATAGCACCATAGTTGTGCATGTAAATGCCCGTGGCATAGGTGTTCCAGAGAAGAATTCATCCACTGCCTCATACACATCTGACTGAACAATATCCCAGCAGGTTTGGTAGAAAAAAGAGGAGAAACCGTCCGGCCCTGCTGCAGATTCCGGATTGATCCCAAACACTGCGGCCCGAATATCTTCCCTGGACGGCGGCATGCAGAGATGTTCAGAAATTTCTGGAGTTAGAAGACAAGGAACATGATCAAATGTGCCCCTAAACGAAACCCCTTCCTCTGCTGTGAGAAGGCTTTGAAAGAACGAAGCTGCTGAATTTCTGATATCCTCCTGCTTCTCAAGCGTTCTATCTCCATCAACGATGCGATGAATATGATTCTTTTGTCTCTTTTTCTTGACCAGACTGTGAAAAAAATGAGTATTCCGCTCGCCGTCCACAATCCATTTAACGGCTGATTTTTGCTTCCAAAAATCCTCGTCTATTGCCAATGCCCGATTCAAGTCTGCCGTAGCTTTGTTCAGAGCGATAAGGTTACTTGAACTAGGCATTTCATCAAATAACTTCTCAGCAGTGACCAAAACACGCTCAGCCTTAGCAACGTTATCAAAGACATTCCCAAAACATTCCCAATTCCAGTTTTTAAGACGATTTTTTAGGCGATACAACTTCGTATGTAACTTCTGCATGCCATGTAAAGGTGTCGGTGCCCCCCAATTTTCAGCCACCAAGTCCATAAAGCCAGGATGACGAATCCACATATTCTGAAATCTGAAGGCCGAAGGAGACTTAGTATCTAACAATGTGGGCTTTATTAATAATGCCACATGATCGGAAGCATGCCTGATAAGATGGAAGGGCTTGAAGTCGGGGAACATATCCAACCAACCAGAAGAGATAAGAACACGGTCCAATCTCTCCCACAGTCGTCGATTAGTCCAAGTAAACTGTTCTCCAATGAACCCAGGGTCAATTAACCCGCACCCATCAATGCAGTCGTTAAAATCTTCCATAGCCCCAAGCCTCGGTGGTGCCCCTCCCCGTTTCTCCTCAATAGACCGGATCACATTGAAATCCCCTCCGATAAGCCACGGGTCAGGGGTTGCAATCGATCTCATCAAATTCCAAAGCTCCCTTCTGTTCCCCCGAGTGTGCCGGCCATAAACAAACGAACATAAAATAGGATTTGGAAGTGATTGTG
The DNA here is from genome assembly GCA_026212405.1 of Petrea volubilis. Taxonomy (NCBI): domain Eukaryota; kingdom Viridiplantae; phylum Streptophyta; class Magnoliopsida; order Lamiales; family Verbenaceae; genus Petrea; species Petrea volubilis. Next base: position 11,066 of record JAOWBU010000353.1, read on the forward strand.
AACTCACCTTAATGTGCATAAGCTGGTCGTCATTAATCAAAAGTTGAACCGAAATGTCCTCTTGGAAAAAACACCAAATATGATTGGAAAGGTTCGTTAGAACCCCAGAAAAACCCAAGCGACGAGACATGTAATCACTCTGAAGTTTAATTTTTGGCTCAATGATCACCAAAATCTGCAACTTATATTTCTTTTTCAATTTTTTGATGTATCGAACTTTGGCGGGATCCCTCAGACCCCGTGTATTCCAAATCAGAATATTGATCATAAACCATTTTGAGATGAGTTTCCTGATCTTGCTTTACTCCGGGTGAGACGAGGAGCAATGTGTGTGTTAGGAATTCTGGTTTTAGCAGTCTTCTTCTTAATTTTTTCAGCGTTCAAGGACTTGGAACAACTACTGGACGCTTTGTCTTGGGTGAAGGATGTGCTTCCCTCCAAGTCTGTGACTGCCCCTTGTTTCTCTTCAACCGTGGGCCTGAATGGTGGATCTCCCAGTGATGATTCGGACTCCTCACTGTCCGAACGCCTGCCATGAGTTTGTTCCCAGCCGTGTGTCGGATTTGTACCTGGGACAGTACATCTTGTTCCAGGATTTCTAGCCATTTGAGGCGTCCGAAACCCCAAATCATTCTCGTTGGACAGCACAATGACCTCATCGAAATTTGGGTGTGTCTCCTCTTGAGCAAGTATGGGCTGCTTGTATGATTCCTCAGCCCATTCCGCCCTGTCAGCAGCATCTCCCTCGTGTTCCATAGCTGCAAGTTTGTCTAGCTCAGCTCCCGAAGCCACTTCAGTCCCATAATCGAATATTTTTCCAGCATGCGTGGGAGTGACATATTCTTGCACGCCTTGCACGCCTGGACCTGCTGTTTCTTCAGCCCATTCCGCCCTGTCAGCAGCATCTCCCTCGTGTTCCACAGCTGCCAGTTTGTCTAGCTCAGCTCCCGAAGCCACCTCAGTCCCAGAATCGCATATTTTTCCAGCATGTGTGGGAGTGACACATTCTTGCACGCCTTGCACGCCTAGACCTGCTGATTCTTCAGCCCATTCCGCCCTGTCAACAACATTTCCCTCGTGTTCCACAGCTGCAAGTTTGTCTAGCTCAGCTCCCGAAGCCACCTCAGTCCCAGAATCGCATATTTTTCTAGCATGTGTGGGAGTGACACATTCTTGCACGCCTTGCACGCCTGGACCTGCCCATGATGGTCCCGAACTTGATGCATGCGTCCGACAATTCACTGGGTCTGTCTCGTCTTCAGCTAGGATGGGCTGCCTGTAAGATTCGTCTGCCCATTCCGCCATGTCAGCCGCTTCCACTTCAAGTGCCCCAGGTGCAGCTGCGTCTGACTCAGCTCCTCGTGCCTCATGGGTCAGAGATTCCAAATTTTTTTCAGAATTCATAAGGCTGACACATTTGTCCACCAAGCTTTGCACGCCTTTAGACATTCCAGGTTTTTCTGAAACCCAAACCGAGTCTTCCAAGGGTGTAAATTTATTGGACATTGCAATCGAGGCCTTCCGATTCCCACTAGTGTTTCCCTTATCCATCCTTGTGTTCCTCCGACGGGGAGACTCATGAGACTTAACAACTTCCATCCCTGATGAACCACTGCTGCCATCATTATTTTTTCTGGCCGGTTTCTGGACTGCTTCCATCCCTGGAATGTGGGTTGCTGCTTTCGGACGCTTCATGACTGAAACCAAAACTTCCCCTTGAGCTTGACTTTGATGAGGGTGACAAGGGCCAATTTTAGGGTTGATGATAGAATCAAAACAGGTCCTGCTTGGAGAATTTAGTTATTGTTATATAGTTATATATATCGTTTTCTTTTAGTACTCTGTAGTGGAGACTATTATAGCTTAGTTTTCTTATTGATATCTTTGAACTAAATTTGTAATAGTTAGAGTAGTTATCTTTTCTGCTATAATGTTAGATTAAGATAGTTTATGAATATTTTATAATTTTTAGTATGCCTACTTTTCATAGCTTGGTGTCTATAAGTCCTGTCGAGCTAAAGGGTATCGTCATGCCACATCCTGGATTTGGGGCGTGACAGTAAGGTTCGCAAATTGAGCAAAACACAATATCTTGACAAAAGCTTGGTCCACAGTAATAGAAATATCAATCAGGGACATTGCAAAGTATGAAACATAAATACAACAAAAACATCAAAAACTCAAGCCAAGATTACCCAAATTAATGCTTCTAGTATTAAAATGAGCAAGCGAAAGGCCAGCTCAAGCGAGGATCTCCTCAGTAAACAATTTATCAAGAAAAGGCATATCAAAAAATTTTTAGGCCTTCTCACAAATCGAGGATGCACGATTCCACTTCCTTCTCACATTTCATCCATTGCTCAACTTGATACAAACCCACTCCATTCTCCAGTCATGCTTATGCAAACAAATGGGAGTTTTAAGGAGATTCTTTTTATTTTTAAATGAAACATAGAAGCACCATTGGTTGTCCTTCGCTTTAAAAAAAAAAATAAAACAAAATAAAAAAGTATTTAGACATTGTTTTATTGAGATTGCTAGATTATTATGTTAATTTACGTTGACTTTACTTTTTTTTTTATAATTATATTACTTCCTTGATCCAATGAGAAAGTGAACAGTCATAACCTAGAGAAAGAAAAAGAAAACACTTATTATCGGAATCAAAGAATAAACTCAGTCTTCATAAAATATAATTTGAAACACGAATTAAAAAATAATTGAATAAAATAATATTATTCTCCTCTCCTATGTTCATTTACTTTTGAATTTGAAGTGAATGTCCAGCAAAAAGCTGAAAATGATTTGATTGTATAAACATATCTAATATAATTGAAGAAATGTGAAAAAGAAAATTATAAATCACCTATGCATGAAGAGGAGTCATCAATGTGGTCGATTTGTAACTAGAGTTCTTAGGGATTGATCAATGCATCTTTGCATAGATATGACCCGAGTCATCAATACATGTATCTGTAGTCGAGTCTTGTAAGGTCCGTGTGGCGAGTAGCCATCGTCTGTGAATTCATTTTCTCTACAATTTAAAGCTTTTCAATCTTTGAAAGTACTGAATTATTAAGTCCTACATTGATTTGTAGGCAAGTAGAACCTCAGGGGTAGTGTTTGCCTACTTCGATTCAATTACTTTTCAGATATAAGTCTTAGGTGCACCACATTAGCATGCCCGCGCCTGAATGCTCGACAAAGCTCACTTCGAATTTGCTGCTTCCCCATTAGACCCAGCGGATTCAAACCCTAAGCGGCCACTTCGGCGCGACCACTGAAAATTTATGCAAACATATCTTTTTGGCATGCCCAGTGGGACTTCTAACCTGTTTAGTAGACTAGTTGGAGTGCCAATTCATGATCAACCCACAATCACAAAAAATTATATGCAAAAATATCTATTTAGCACGCCTGGTGGGATGGCACTTCAGTTTTCGAAAAGGTTTTGTCAGCATTTATGTTTTAGGAAGCACATTTTATTTTGGTCAATTGCATACCTGCATTTTGTATTAAAAAATCACAAAAAATAAAAAAAAAATTAAAATTTATAAAAACCTAGTCATGGCACCACCATACTTAAGGAGTTAAACTAGAGCTGACCTCGGTTCCGACAGTCAAAGCGAGACAGCCAGTGATTAGAACTAAGAAATGAGGGGACATAATCCACTCCCAATGTTCAGGCTATCATTGACAGGCTCGAGCAAAATTAGAGAGAGCCTGAAGAGGAGTTGATTCAGGAAGCACCCGCCTTGATGGCCAGAGTGGCCAATTGTGGCGAATACGCATTATATGTGATGGAAAAGTGGACCTTGGAATCTAACCATGGATTCCAAGAGTTGATGAAAAGACAGCGCAGAGAGGAAACGGAGAGGGCTGAAAAGATGACCTCTATATTAGAATCGCTCTGAGTCACCGATCTACATTATGGAACGATCTTGCGCAATGTGGCAGCAATAATGGACAACATTCCACCGGTGAGAGAACCTCCACGACGAAATGAGGCCGAACAATATCACAGACCTAACCGTGCCAATGCATGGCCAGAACGATTGAACATTGGAGGTAATTATCGTCGTGGAAGATACCCCAATATTGATACCGGCAAAAGAGTGGCGTTCGAGTCCAGAGGTGTACTTTTGGAGGGAGAAGGATCGGGCTCCAGGAATCATTCTGATGAGCCTGAAATCCACTATGCAATGCCATTCGTGGCGAAAAGAAACAACCTGCCACTACTCGGACTAACAACACAACCATGTCTCGACAAGAGATACAGAAAATGTTGCAACAGGAACTAGCAAGGCATAAACGATCCCTCGCCACCTAGGTATTCTCACCCCTAACCCCCACAAATTGACATGATTCCTTTCCCCCTAGGGTTTAGGGTCCCAATTTTTACTTTATTTAGCGGAGATGGGTCACAGACCACAATCAAGCATATTGCTAAATTCATCATATACTGTGGCGAAATCGGAATGGACGGGACTTAAAATTATATTTGTTTTCGAATTCCTTAATTGGAGAAGCCTTTTGTGGTACATCAGACTTAGACCTAGGTATGTTCCCAAATAGCCAACCATGGGGAGTCTTTTCCATAGTCATTTCTGTCGACTACCCCCTGAGGTATCCATATCGGAGTTAACCTCTATGAGACAAATGCCTAAAGAGTCAGCCGAGGAATATATGGGGAGATTCGTCTGGGCCAAGTACTTTTGCCCAGTGATCATGCCTGAACAAAGTTACATAAGTTTGGCCATAGGAGGCATGTACTTTGAATTAAAAAAAGAAAATATTTGGCCAACAATTCACATCTATTTTTGACTTAATCAGGCATGTCACTGAATACGAAAAATTGTTAAGAGAAGAAAGTCGAAGAGGTCATCACAGCAAGGCCACTCACTATCAAGTAGGCCTAGCCGAAGTTCAAGATGACCTGGTCAGTGTTGAGAAAGACCAATAGGAGAATAAAGTGGGCCTAGCCCAAGTCGTTTGCCAAAAGAACACAGCCTGCCCGACTTTGATAAAACTAAGGGCGTTACAACCTCATATCAAGATGCCTCCTGGCATGCTGAATAAGCCAGAGTTCCATTCTGAAATGGAGAGGCGCTATGGTTTCGATGTATCGAAAACTGAGGCTATTTTTGATCATTTATTGGCTGATGGCAAAATTAAGGTGCCTATTGACCAAAGAATGCCAATGACCAAAGAAATAGAAGGCAAAACATATTGTAAATTTCATAACGCATGGACTCATAATACCAATGACGGTCTGGTTTTCAGGTGAATGATCCAGAGTCACCTGGACAACAGCATTTTGTGCTTTCTGCCAGAATGTATGAATAAGAAAATGGGAATTGACAAGGAACCATTCCAAGCAGAGGAGGCAAAACATGGTCAACATTCAGAATGACCAAGCCGAAAAGAAAAACCAGTAGAATGAGTAAGCAATGACGCACTCAGAATGGCAGTTGGGCCTTTGCGGCAGATGCCATTCCAAAATGGCAACAATGCCATGGGTCTATCCAGCAGGAGCTTACTATCCTTGGGTCAATCTCATGGCAAGCTTTTCCATGGTTTCAGAGCCGCCTATAGTGTTATATCCCCTTTACATGCTCGGGGGGTATCGTGCCAATAGTGATCTATCGCGATAAAATTGGAATAAGAGAGATCGAAGTCCACCCCAAAGGGTCGACAGAGAGTGGAATGATAAGAGGAGGGCACCCTCTAGCCCATCTCGAAGACATGAACCAACTCAAGAACTGGTTCATTATAGGTTTATTAAGCTGCCATAGTGCAGTAAGGATGCTATACACCAGTAAGGCATCCTAAGTTTTCTAGCGGAAGAAGTCCTCAAGAGATGACACAAACACAGTACCGAAGATACTTGCGACAATGCAAAGAAGTTGAAATACTCAAAAAGGAAACAGTGAAACCCATCAAGGGTAGGGTAATGATATCGACAGAGCTAAGGAAACAGAAAATGATCTTGACCGACATTCACTCGAAGAAAAAGATTACTGATCTGATGATATTGAAAAGTGATGAATCAAAGAACGATATTCCAAACAGATCAAAAGGTGTTGGAGAGGAGGACGTACTAAGTGAATGGACTGGGAAGATGGAAGAACTAACCTAGATCGACAAGGAGTTGCCAATAGAAACGACGGGCGTACCATCATCTAGTAGCGACGCTATCAATATGGAGTGCAACAGTGATTCTCAGGATAACACGGGAGAAAGAAATGAGGTCTGGGACGACAGTGAGCTAGTAGCTTTCTTTGTGAGCAATTCCGAACAAACAGTCCAGAAGAGTAAGATAATCGAAGAGGTAAAGACTTTGTTTCAGAAACCTCCGCCAAGTATGGCGAGCCATGTAAAACCCCTCTTCGTGGTTGGTCATCTCGATGGCAAGCCTACTGAAAGAATGCTGGTGGATAATGGAGCCACAGTGAATATCATGCCTCTTCAAACCATGAAGCGCACCGGAAAGGAGAAAGATGATCTCAAGACAGATGTGGCAATTTTGCAGGGGGAAAAGCAAACATTATGGCTATCCTGCCTATCAAAGTGAGCATCAAGAACAAAATTGTCACTTCGGCATTTTTTGTGATAGACGCGAAGACTTTCTACAACATGTTGTTGGGAAGAGACTGGATCTATTCCGGCATGTGCATCCCTTCAACCTTACACCAGTTTTTAGAATTTTTGGGAGATGGCGAGAATGAGCCAAAGATGGTGAAGGAAGAAGAAAAGCCGTTCACGGCTAATGCGAACATGGTAGAAGCCAGATATTACTCCAACAATATCAACCTCTACAGGTTCGTCGAACACGACAAATATGGTCATCCTCTTTGTGCCACTTCGTTTGTGGCGCTAGTTAGTTTAGAGATAGCGATGACTAAGGAGGTTAGCAGGCATTGCAACATCGAAGAAAGGTCGCTTTATGTTTTGCAAGATATGATCATGAATAACGTTGATATAGACGAAGTAATAAATCCGGATAGCACCGAATCAATAATAATAAATAAAACTTTAGCCTTATTAGCCAGAGATCTTTTCGATCTATGAGCACGAACAAGATCTCACTTCGACAGATAAGATCAGACTGAAAGAATTAAGTACCGTTACGACAAAGGTCGATGATGTTAGAATCCAGGCTCAGGATCCTGTCATCAAAGTAGAGCTTGGTAATGAAAATGATCACAGGCCCACATACATTAGTGCTCTACTAAGCCCTAAAAATAAAGAGGCCATGATCAACATACTTAGATAATATAAAGATTGTTTTGCGTGGAATTGCAATTAAATGCCCAACCTCAGCAGGGACCTGGTGGAGCATCGTATACCCATTTTGCCTGGGTTTAAGCCATGGAAACAGCCTCTTAGACGCATGTCCGAAGAAGTCAGTGTATTAATCAAAAAGGAGATTCAAAGACTTCTTAGGGCATACTTTATCGAAGTGGCCAGATACCCGGAATGGGTGGCCAATGTCGTGCCAGTCATAAAAGAGAATGGAAAACTGAGGATTTGCATAGATTTTCGAGACTTAAACTTGGCATCTCCAAAAAATGAGTATACGATGCCAATGGCTGACATAATGATAGACTTCGTCCCATGACATGAGTTTCTGACTCTTGTCGATGGCAATGCAGGATACAATCAGATCTTCGTAGCCGAAGAAGATATCCTAAAACTGGTCTTCCAATGCCCGGGGGGCATTGGTACCTTTCAATAGAAGGTCATGCCATTTGGCCTTAAAAATGCTGGGGCTACATATCAGAGAATCATGAACTGCATTTTTCATGACTATTTGATTGACTTCATCAAGATCTACATTGACGATCTCATCATTAAGTCTAACAGCTTTGCTCAGCATTTAGGGCACCTGGTTAAGGCCTTTGAGAGGATAAGGAAATTCCAGTTGAAATTGCACCCGTTGAAATGCGTGTTCGGAGTGGCCGCAGGCCACTTTCTTGAGTTTTTAGTACATAAAAAAGGAATCGAAGTGAAGGCAAACAAGGCAAAGGCCATCATGGCCGCCTGACCACCTCGAACCAAGAAAGAATTTCAGCAGTTTCTTGGAAAGGTCAATTACTTGAGGAGGTTCATTTCGAACCTTGTAGGCAAGACCAAGATTTTCTCACCTTTATTAAAGTTAAAAGATCATGACCACTTTGAATGGTCAGAAGAACATGGGTAGGCATTCGAGATAATCAAGGAAGCTTTGACTTTCCTTTCTGTGATGATGTTGCCACGAAAAGGAGAACCGCTCAAGCTCTACATTTCGGCAGCTGATGAGACCATTGGGGCCTTTTTGGCTCGAGACGATGAAAATGGTCTCAAACGGGTTGTATACTACTTGAGCAGGCATTTGAGTGACACGGAGTAAAGATATCATCCAATCGAAAAGTTGCGTTAACTCTGTACTCCGTATGTATTAAGCTACGATACTACCTACTGCCGGTAAAAGTTCTTGTAATCAGTAGCATCAATGTGATCAAATACATGCTTTCAAGATCAATATTATGCGATCGGATAGGCCGTTGGCCCATCTACCTAATGGAGTATTAGTTGCAATTTGTTCTGCAGAAAGCTATGAAGGGCCAAGCCTTGGCCGATTTCCTCATCGACTACACCAGTGTCAAAATAACTAATGAAATAACTCAACAAATCAAAATATTGAAACCATGGGTTCTTCAATTTGACTGATCTCGAATGGACAAAGCATATGGGCCTGGCATAATTATCACTTCGCCATCAAGAACCAAGACGGTTACAGCAGTCCAATTCGATTTTCCATGTACCAACAATCAGGTCAAATACGAAACCCTGATCCTTGGATTGGAATTACTATGTGAGTTAGGAGCATCTAGTATTGACGTGACTGGAGACTCCCAGCTCGTAATTAAGTAGATCCAGGGTACAATCCAATATCGAAACCCCATCCTTGACAAATATATCTCCGCGGTTAATGCTTTACTAATGGAGTTCGATGAGGCAACATTTCAACATGTAGCTAGAAAGTCAAACTTCGAAGCCAATGAGTTGGCTCAAATAGCCACTAGAGCATAATTCCCCAAAGACTGTATGGCCGCCAGTTATACCATTACAAAACAGGCCTATCCTTCTCATTTCAAAAGAACCAATGTTTGAGCCATTGAGAGTACCATGAAATAATCTAAGGATCGGCGCAAACCAATATTGAGTTATTTGAATGATCCTTCACAAGGAGCACCTCGACAAATCATGATGAGGGCCACTAACTACATGGACCTGGGAGATAGCTTGTTGTATCGTCGAAGTCATGATGATGTCCTCTTGTAGTGTGTCGGACAGGATGAGGCGATGAAAATCATGATGGAAGTCCACGAAGGGGCATGTGGAGCCCATCAAAGTGGCCGCAAGATGGCATGGTTAATCAAGCGATATGACTATTTCTGGCCAAAGAAGATGCAAGATTGTCATTGGCTGGCCAAGGGTTGCGAAAAATGCCAGCTACATGATCCGATTCAAAGAGTGCCAACAGAAGAAATGAATCTGATAATCAAACCTTGGCCATTTCAATGTTGGGCCATTGACCTAATAGTAGCTATCTTTCCTCCCTCTTCGAAACAACATACCCACATTATCACCGCCACCGACTCTTTCACTAAATAGGTGGAGGCCATTCCCCTCAAGCAAATCAATTAGGGAACGGTAGTCAGGTTCGTCAAAGAACATCTAGTGCATAGATTTGGAATCCCTCAGACTATCATGACAGACAGGGGAACCATGTTCACGGGATCTGAAATTCAAGCATTTGTTGCAGAATATGGCATTCAATTCACACATTCCACACCATATTATGCACAAGGGAATGGACAAGCTGAATCCACCAATAAAACTTTAAAGAATGGGCAAGCTGAATCCACCAATAAAACTTTAAAGAATGGGTAAGCTGAATCCACCAATAAAACTTTAAAGAACATCATTTCAAAAATGGTGGAAGGAAATCCCAGAACATTGCATCTACTGTTTTCCGAGGCAGTGTGGGCATATCGAACTAGCAAACGCACCGGCACAGGAACTTCCACATTTTGACTTACCTATGGCCACGACGCGGTTCTGCCTTTGGAAATCAATGTGAGATCCGCATGAATATCTCAACAAAATGATCTCGCCACTAAGGAATACCATTTCAAATGGTGGATGAGTTGGACGCTATAGAAAATGTTAGAATCCATGCGCTAGATTCCATTGAGGATCAGAAACAACAAGTTGCCAATGCATACGATAGAGAGGTCAAGGCCGAATTAGTCTAGGCCGAAATGGCCTCTGAGGCCAATCGAACTCAGAATTGTTTCTTGGTCTATTTCGAATCAATTATGTTATTGATGCACTTAAGTGGTTTCTTTTCGACATGTAAAATGTTTTTTGGAAGAAATCTTGATACGAGCAAATCAAGTAACATGATAAATTGAAATAAATCAAAAGAAAGAAGTCGAAAGGAATGCATACAAAAATGAGCCAAAGTATGGCTTAAAGTATCCTAAAGCAAACAAGAAGGTATCTAGAAGGGGAAGCTACCAACAAAGTGGGATTCAGGTAATTTAGTTGTATTCTTATGTTTATTTTATCATATTAATGTGGCTTGATTACCAAATGTTATTATGGTGATTGGTGACGTGATAGCTATTGCCTAATTAAATATTGCCTTTTAGTTCGTTTTGTTCGTGCCTATGGAAAGAGGTAAGTTACCAAATTGTACATGGTGAACAGCACTAAAAAAGCCGCCAAATTAATAGCGCGAGGCATGTGGAGTGTTAACCAAGTTATGATCAAATTTTGCATTTAATCACAACTTGCGAGGGACATTGTTTGGACCCAAAAATGAATTTTTGTATAGATTTGGAGTCAGCTAATTTTGGTCTTTTTCGCCATATCGAAATGAATTAATAGGGCCCAGGTCACTTCGACGCATACACGGTAGCCCATGTTGGATGCTCGGGCCGAAATAAATTGAAGTCCCATGGCCCAGTCAGCTAAAAATATAAAATGGAAAAATAAAATAAATACAATAATAAATTCAAATTTAAACCCCTTACTTTTAGGGGTTATTAGATAGGAAATAACAGATTGGCTAAAAATAGGCATTGTTATACTTAAACATGCCTAAAATAAGGCTATTTAACGTTGAAAATTTAAAATTCAAATGAGATGGCATAACTGCAATAGCATGAAATAAGGAGGTCTATCCATTTCAAATAATCAAGTCTTTTGAAGTCATCCAACTCCAAAAATAAAGGAATGCGATTGTAACTTGAAGGCTATAAAAGGGAGCTGGATTCACCATTTAAACATACAACGTCAATCGATCAACACAACACAACAACTATTCGAATCAAGAAGTCAAAACTTCTCTGATTTTTCTTAGCTTAAAAGAACAAAGATTAGAGTTCAATAGGTAGAAAACCGTTCCCCGAATGTTTGTAGCCATGCCTCATTTAGCTCCAAATGGGTCCATCAATGCATTCATTTGGTAGCGTGTGAACAACCTCTGAATACACCCACAAGTAGATATGGCTGGAGTTATCAATATGGCCGATTTGAAGCTAAAGTTCTTAGGGACTGTTCAATGCATCTTTGTCATAAATATGGCCCGAGTCATCAATGCATGTGTTTGTATTCGAGTCATGTAAGGTTCATGTGGTGAGTAGCCATCGTCTTTGAATATATTTTCTTTTCAATTTAAAGCTTTTCGATCTTTGAAAGTACTAAATAGTTAAGTCCTACATTAAGTTGTAGGCATATAGAACCTCAGGGGTAGTGTTTGCCTACTCCGATTCAATCGCTTTTTAGATAGAAGTCTTAAGCGCACCACATCACTTTCACTTCGAATCAACAAGACTTTCACTTGTGTGCTCGTGTACATTGGCACGCCCGTACCCGAGCTCACTTCGAATTTGTTGCTTCCCCATTGGACCCAACGGATTCAAACCCTGAGCGGCTACTTCGACGCGATCGCTGAAAATTTATGCAAACACCTTTACACTACATGGGACAACGGAAAGAAAATAGAGAGTAAAGAAAATAAAATGAAAGAAAATTGTAAGATTTTAAATTTTCATAATTATATTTGGTTGGACAAAAAATAGATTGAAAGAAAGTAGAAATTTACTTGTTTTCTTTTGTTTGTTTGAATAGAAAAGTGGAAGGAAAGAAAATAATTTCTATATTAAACAACAACTATACCCTTATATCATTTTAAAACATAGTTATTTTTGAATTCAGGTATTAAAATAAATTAATAAAATTAAAATAAATAAATATGTTGTAAATAAAATATATAAATTAATATAATGAAATATTTGTTTAAATTGTGTCAAATGACAACTACAAACTTATATAATTATAAATATAATTACATTATAAATATACATAGTCCGTAGACAATTAAATAAAAATAACATAAATAAATATGTGAAATATATTTTTAACGTATTATACAAATGAGCACGTCATATTTGCTATTTAAAAAAAATACCAGGATCCATGCTAATAGAATATGCAATATTATTTAAACATTTAAATATATGTATGGGCAATTTTGAAAATCTTATTTTATAGAGATCCTTGTGTTTTTTTTTCTCATTTTTTGTCCGATTTTGGGTGAAAAAAAAATCAATGGGCCCCATACTTATTTTCTCATCCTCAATTTCTTTTCTTTCATTTTCCTTCACAACCAAACAGGAAAAAATATATATTTTTCTTTCAATTTCCCCTCCCCCCCCCCCAATTTTCCACCCCATAAAACGAAGCCTGAATGTCCTAATTTGCACACGATTAGATATTAATTTATCAAAGTAATAATAAATTTAAATTGAATTATGAAACGTTAAAGAACATGAGAAAAAAAACGAAAGCTTTTTCTAGTACCTATAGGGAGAATCGTCGTGCATCAAAATTTGCCCTCTACGGTTCATGAACTTCAAACGGTCTAAGTCTCGCTTTTAAGGATTTTTGCCTCAAAAATTCACGAACAAAAAAAAAAAAAAGAGCTTATCTCTTAAAATGGCAGCAACAACTCTAGCATGGAGATCCAACACTTGAGAAAGAAGGCAATCTAAAGTAGGAGGGCAGATGAGGAACCTTGAAATTAGAAAAAGTTACGTCGTAATGGATAAGTTTTTAGAAGGAAAAGTTATATTGCAAACAATCAATAAGAAAAAAAAAATTAATTAAAAATTCAAAAATTTGAGTATTGAATATTTGATCAAAATTAAGCAAATCAAAGTCAAGTACCACTTTCAAATATATATAATATAAATAGATAGACACTACATAAATGTATACCCTTTAGTGATAAACTAAACTACTCTAAATTTAATTTCTACAATGGATGTAATTTATAAAAATTCTATTAATAAATTTCTTATCACTGATTGTTTATTTAGTTTTATTTACATTGAATTTCATCACTAGTTCATTATAAATTTCTTAAATCTGTGATAAAATCTCTTCATTATAAAATTTTTTTAGTGAATAGTATGATTTCTTATAGTGAGATAGATACTAACTACCAATTAATTTAGCGAAATGAGACGCTACATCCAATAAGTAACTTCCAATATTTGAATCCTAAAGTTGTGAATGGGGTAATTGGGTAAGGAGGATTGTCCAATAATAAACTTCAACAGTATTCAATTTGAATTAGTTAGTCAGCGGATCAAAATTTTATGATTAAGATAAAAAATAATTTATTAATTGTTTTCTTTTCTTTAATTCTATCATTATTGGTTGGGTGGGGATTGGTGGGTAATTGTTTATATTCCATAATAAGTGATTAGTAAGGACATATCCTGGAAGTAATTTTTATTTTACCCTCTTTCAAAATTTTAAAATAACCAATTTTTTAAATCTTTCAAAAATACCCTAGATTACCTTTTCAAACCT
>JAOWBU010000354.1:0-25000 GCA_026212405.1 Petrea volubilis
ATGATTCCAATAAAAAAGGCCACGATGTAAAAAGGTAAAGAAAATCTTGTGGGTAATTATTTTATGAATCTCTTCTTGACTGCAGGAGGCCAAGTCCTGAGTGATGTGGAACCTCTTGAGATGGGTAAATTATCTTATAGCAATAAGGATGGAATAATTGAACCAATTTGGCCAGATAAGGTAGTGAGGGCTTTCAAAAGTATGCATGCATCGAAAGCACTGGGGCCTGACGGATTTACTGCAATCTTTTCAGAAATTTTGGCCAACCATTGGAGCGGATATGGTTGTGACATGCAACTGCTTTCTTTCAATTCAGGGGGACGGATATAGGGTAAGTCCCCTTGACTCTATTAATTATACACATCCCAAAAGATCACACAAATCAAAGATAAATTGCAAATCTCATCGAGATCGCAAGTTGATGGTAGAAATAAATGCTCTCGACAACTTGTTAACCTTAATATCTTTACAAATTGTCAATCTTGGTCTTATAAGGAATCAAAAAATTAAGATTAGGTCTTGATAGGGTATGTTTTAGGCAACTATAAATGATGCAAAACAACTTGATGCAACTTCATGATCTATCAGAGGAAAGAACCAATTCAAATCTCAATCCATTTACTTAATGGAGAGCTAATTCTACCCTAGGCGTGCCTACGTCTTATGTTCAATTCACTCCAATCCATTGTAATTGGGGTCATTGCATTGATAAGTTGTGCCTACAACTAATATGAAAAATGCTTCTGTTCTTCTGCACATTTTCCCCACTTTTCCAAACAATAAGCTTTGGCCACAACTTATATTATCTTTTAATTTTCAATACGGCTTTATTTCAATTTCTTATACAATTAGGCTTCAAATTAATCTTTTTCACCTTCGTCCCTTTTCTCCTAAACAAAACAATAAAAAAACATGGCATGCTTCTCTGTTTAGACCAAAAATATTGTATAAAACATAGATAATTCGGCAAATCTTTGCAAATTATGTAACTTATCAAAACTCTTTAAGTTTAGCAAGTTCAAGTTCATTTAAACCAAGAAAAAAAAAAGAATAAAGAATAAATTGTTATTTTAGAAATATGCATGTCTAGTTTTACTGTTGTATTAAGAGATAATGATCCTAGGAGTGCATTGGTGGAAAGTTGGTATAGTGTATGATACGAATTTGTGGGATATGTTTGCAAATATAAAGTTGATGAATATCTATATTGGTTTGGTGATGGATATCCCACATAATACAAGAAGAATAGTGATAATTATGAAATGGGCAACTTATTTAAAAATCCCTATCAAGGTTTGCACTTTTGAGATTCCAACCAAATAGAGTTTAACTTAGTCTTACCTTGCTATTTCAAAGATTTCTTAGTGATCACTCCCCATATGCCTAAACTGATTGAAATACCCCCACTTTATTAATACAAAAATAGTCTTTTATTAATCTATTGGAGATCGAGTCTTCTTATCTCCCGCATTCATGTGTCTCTTCTCTCGCTCATTTTACACCATCACGCCAAACTCATTTTTTTTCCTACAAAATTAATTCTCTCAATGAAATGCATTGATTGGTAGGTATAAAGGCCAAGATTGATGGCCGATGGAGGAGCTCTGATGGCGGGTGGTATGAATAGCAACAAAGGTGATAAGTGCCTCATTCTGGCGATATTTTTCCGTAGAATTTGGTCACCTCTTGACTGATTCTTCGTGAAAAATATAATGGTAGGTTCAATTTATGGGTTTGAGTGGTGGAGGCAACTAATTTGGTGTGGAGAAACCATAATTGTGAGTTACGGTTTACAAGGATTTTTCTTAAAATTAAATTGTAAGGAACTGTCAAATTATCATACGCGACAAATAATGATTATGGTGATCCGAGAAGCTAGGTTCAAAAAATGAAGTGTGAAATAGCTTGCTTTTATCAGAAACCTAATTTAAGCAGAATTCATATGGATGTATGTAGTATATTACGTTGAAATTACAGTATACAGATTGATATTTGCATAATTTGGTTGAAATTGTGAATTATGTCCAAAAACTTGATGAATATGTCAATTCGCGAAACATAACTAGTATGATTATCTACAATATATTATATTAAAATTGTAGTATAAGGTTTATATTTGCAGAATTGGGTTAAAATTGTGGTGTATATCCATAAAAGCATAGTGTAAAAAGTCAATTGACCAAGTAGAATTAATTGGATGTATGCAGTATATTTTGTTGAAATTACGATATACGTGTTGATGCTTGCAGAGTTTGGTTGAAACTATGGCATACGTCCATAATAACTTGATTTAAAAGGTTGACTGGCCAAGTAGAATTAGCATAAATTTATGCAGTATGTTATATTGAGATTGCAGTATATGAATCAGTGTTTGCAGAATTGGGTTGGAATTGTAGTGTATATCATCAAAACTTGATTTAAAAAGTAAAATCGTGTATATGAATATCATTGTTAGTATGAATGTAGATAGTATATTATATTTGAACTACAACATATAATATATTATGTTGCAAATGCAATGTACGGATCAATGTGTGCAAAATTGATTAAATTGGTTGTAATCCCCCTACAATTGATCAAAATGACTATAATCCTCAATTCAATTGATAATACCCAACTTAAATTATAACATTGATTATAATCTTAAACTTAATTTATCAAATTAACTATAATCTTCATCTCAATTGATAAAATAGTGCATAAGTCAATTGGACATTTCCCCAAGTCAATTGCAATTCAATTGAGTCAATTGGACATTTTCCTTAACTCGGTTAGTCAATTAGACATTTTTCTCAACTCAATTGAGTCAATTGAACCCTTATTCAGTTATGTTAAGTGAGCAAGCTCCTATAATCTTCATCTTAGTTGATAAGTTGGGGATTGTAACCAATTTCATCAATTGACTTTGAGATTATGCCCAATTTTATCAATTTAGTTGGGAATTCGGATCAATTTGATCAATTGAGTAGGTGATTATGGTCAATTTGGTCAATGGAGTTAGTTATTATAACCAATTTAATCAATTGAGTTAGGGAATTATGCCCAATTTCATCATTTGAGTTGGAGAGATAACCAATTTCATCAATTAACTTCGAGAATTAACTTGAAGATTAGGACCAATTTGATCAATTGAGTTGGGGATTATAACCTTCTCTTTAAAAGAAGAAGAAGACGAAGAAAGAAAGAAAGAAAGGAAAACAAGAGATGGGGATAATGACCTTCTCTTCAAAAAAAGAAAAAAAAAAGAGTTGCGGATTATTTGTAAATTATGGTTAATTTGATTAATTTACTTGGGGATTATGCCCAATTTTATTAATTAACTTTAGGATTATGCTCAATTTTATCAATTAAGTTGGGGATTATAATCAATTTTATCAATTAAGTTGAGGATTATAGTCCATTTGATAGATTGATTTTTGGGGATTAGGACCAATTTGATCAAGTGAGTTGGGAATTATGGTCAATTTCATCAATTGAGTTGGGAATTTTGCCCAATTTTGCAATTTTCTAATTATATTCTTCATATGTTCATCCAAATTATGCAAAATTGATTTGTATTTTGCAATTTCATGAGATTAATTTACATATTTTGAGAAAAAAAATTGTTATAATGCAATTTGAATACTGTATAGTTCTATTTAAGTTCATCTATATATTACAGTTTTATATTGCGCATCAACTGGATATTTATTCATAATTTGAGGGTATGAGGGCATATAAAGCTGGCATTGGTTGGTTTTTTTAAGTATAATTCTTAATAAAATCACATATCCTTTTTTTTCCTTTAATAAATTGGAATATCAGTGGACATTGAGAGAGTATTCGTAGAATCAACAAATTAACATTGATACATGTACATCATAAGCTCAAATTGAACATGAAGCCTATTTTTATAATGCTTGTCTTCCTCAGGTTAGCACGCGACAAGCTCAGCCCTAATTGAAAGGGATATTCCAAACATCAAAGCCCAAGTTGACCTAGATATGAGTAGATTGGGATAATATGGCCGAATATGCAATAACATAGGATAACATGGTCGAATACCTAACGATCGGTGAACCTCGAATAAATTTGGATAAGCTTAATTTTGTAAAATGGGAAAGTGTATAATTGTATTGATCGGACACCAGTTTCGTCCTTGATAGTGGATCTATATTAGATTTAGTAATTTATGGGGATTTGCTATAATTTAGGCTTAATTCAAGGGTTGGCATATGGTAAGAGCTTTTGATGGTTCAATAATACCATAATCATAGACCATTGCTTAGGCCACATAGTTAATATTAAGAAAATCCATAGAATTTGACAACTTTCTCTCTCTTATGAGAACTTTCTTTGGCGAGGTTTTTCTCTACACTGTTCCCCTGGTTATTGGACGTACTAGTGTGAGATAGTTCCCAATCCGTACCCTCTCATTTTTTTTTAGTTTTTTATGCTATTTCTCTATTTCCTATTTTCCTTATTTTTTTCTGTTATCTGTTATCGTAGGTTTTTTGTTGGAGTGGTTATCTTTGTAACCGTGATATGAGTCACCAGTGTTTATTCTAATTGGCGGTAATCCTTGGGGTTTTCTCTATGGATACTGAAATAGAACGGATGAACAAAGTTCTATCACTAATGTCAGAGGAGGACGTGGAGAAGAGATCTCAATCAGTGCTTGGAGGGGCTTCGATCCAAGTGGTGGATACAAACTAGTAGGACGGATTTTATCCCATAAAGCTTACCACGTTGACTCCATTCAACGGACTCTCAAAGTTCCGTTTCAAATGCTGTTGGGTATTCATGTCAAAAATCTGGAGGGAGGACGTTTTGTGGTGGAATTCAACCATGCATATGACAGGAATTGGATACTCATGGGTTTTCCTTAGGCACTAGACAAAAACTTGTTGGTTCGAAGTGTGCGAGAAGATGAGGATGATCCGATGAAGATGGATTTAGATTAGTGTGAGTTCATGGTACAAGTGCATGGACTCCCATGGAATAAAAGAACGAGAGAGATGGCTATGCTTATCGGTAATAAGATCGGTGAATTTCGGGACGTGGTCACAGATGGAAGAGGAGGACAAAGGTCAGCTATATTTAGAATCCGGGTTCAGTTGAATGTGAATTATGCCTTAAAAAGTGCACTAAAATTGCAGAGTCCGACAAGAAAAGACTTAATGGTTACGTTAACATACGAACGGCTATCGAATTTCTGTTACCTTTGTGGCAAAATTGGGCACATTAAGGATCTGTGTTGATTAAATATTTAAGAAGGTTTTATAGCACCAGTGGAGAACTTCCCGTACGGCCCGTGGTTGAGAGTGAGTCCGGCTACTCAAGATAAAAGCAAGGTTCACGGTCTAATTGGATCAAGCAGAATAGCAAGGTTCACGATCTAATTGGATCGAGCAGACATGAAGAAGACTCTCGGCCATTGTTTCGGAGTTTAAGCTCCATGGAACAAGCTCTGGGACGAAGGCCGAATTGGGGAGGTGATATTTTTAGCAACTTCCCAAATTCAGATCCCAAGATTGGTGGACAGACTCAAGAAAACAACAGCTCACAACAATTAGTGAGATTCGGCGGAGGCAACAAGGAAATTCCTAGCTAATAGCATTATACTATCCAGTGTTTTTGGAAAAGAGCCAAAAAAAAACCCTGTGAAAAAAAATATCACTTAAAAGACCTTATGTTTTTATTAATTTCTGTTTTAGTACAAATTAAAAGTGAAGAAACCATTCTACCCTTGCTTTAAATCAAACAAAAGGACGATTTTCTTTTTCGTAGAAGACCCATTTTCCTATTTTTCATTTATTGAACTCAAAAAGTTCCCAATCCCAAATTCTAAACCCTAACACGTATGATTTTGATTTGAATGAGAAGATTAGCAACGTCATTGTTGAATTTCTTGGTTTATGGTTAGTCAGGTGATCAAAAATCAGTTTGAGGTATGAGATTTAAGGTTCTTGGAGGAGGCAAAAAGGGCAAGTTTGTTTTCTTGAACAAATTCCATTTTATTTCTGTTTTTATTTATTTATTTATTTTTATGAATCAAACCCCCAAATTTTAGTTTCCCCATTTCGAAATATGACAATGGGTTCCTGCCTATTACATTATTTGTTTGATTACTTACAAGTCTTCGTTGAATGCAAGGTTTAGGCTGGATTTTGGGTTCTACTGTTGTTTTTTTGTTCGTAGGGTTTTTTTTTTGCAACTTTAACAAAACAAAAGGTCTTTTTAGCAATAACGGAAACAAAATTCACATTAACATTTTACTGGATCGAAATCTATCCAATAATGGGGGTCGAATGGTGATTTTCCATACCAGAAAACTATCCAATTTGCACTAGGAGCGCGTAAAACACACCGGGGTTTCTTTTGTTAATTAGAATTACACAGGGTTTTTTTTAGATTTTTTGATATACAAGGTCATTCGTGCTCATTAGAGGTATCACAGGAGGGCTGCGTGCATTAATTCCAGGAAATTCCCATGCAAAGGGAACTCAGGAATCATGGGGATACGTCTTCCCTTATGCAGTAAAATTCACTTTTGGACTTCAGCTCATTGGTTTGTCTACTTTCTCAAAGTCCAACAAAACAGGCTTATTGTGTTAACAATTTTTAAACACTTGGATTGTTGGGCCAAAATCCTAAGGTTAGTGACTCAAACCCACTCTAGAAAACCTGTCTAATGTCCACAACATAGCTGAATGGGGCTTCACCTCTCGACACCTCCTTAAACATCCCAGTTCGCTTTTCGATAGATCGTGGCTTGTAGCCGGGAATTTCAATGAAATCCTAGATCATTCAGAAAATGAGGGGGGACAGCAATGACTTGAATATCTTATTATTGATTTTTGCCAAGTTCTCCAAGATTGTGACCTTCAATATTTTGGATTTACGAGGAATATTTATACATGGAGTAACAATCGGGAGCATCCCCACACTATCCGAGAGAGGATTGACCGTGCTTGTGCCAATCTTAGATGGTCGGAATGATTTCTGAAAGTCGTAGTGGAACACGTCCAGGTGCTACACTCTGATCATAGTCCTCTCAAAATCCTCCTGGGGGCCCCAACTCGAATATCATCAAGATGAAAGAAACCCCTTCCGATTTGAAGCAAGTTGGATTCAAGCGGAGGATTTTCGGGAGGTCTCGACATCTCATTGGTTAAGTGGCAATGATGAGACACATTTAGTCACAGTCTAGAATAATTTGGAAGGCATGACTCAATAGAGTAAGATGATTTTTGGGAACCCTAGGAAAAAGATGGATGATATTGAGAAGCGAATTTTAGAATTGAGCTAAGGCATCATTACAACAGATTTGAAGAGACTAGAAAAAGAACTTAGAAGTGAATTAGAAGATATGCAGAAACGGGATGAATTAGCTTGGAAACAACAAAGTAAAATTCATTAGTTGAAGGAGGGCGACCGCAATACGTTCTTTTTTCCACAAAATGGCCTCTACCCAGTTTAAGAACAATAGCATTTCAAAGCTTAGAAATGAGATGGACAAATGGACAGAGGACGAGGGTGCGATCGAGGAAACTATTGTGAACTCTTTTACTACTCTATTTGAAACATCGAACCTATTTATGGAGGATATTACGAATGCTTTGAGATCGGTTCAGCCGTGGATTACCACTGAGATGAATAATGCGCTAATGGCTCCATTCACAGCATCAGAGATCAAAAATGCTCTTTTCCAAATGTTCCCTCATAAATCACCAAGTCCCGATGGAATGCCTCCCGTATTTTTCCACTCTTTTTGGTCTATCGTTGGTCCAAATATTATCTCCTGTGTTCTTGATTTTTTAAATAAGCATGTCTCTAGCCCTAATTTTAATCACACGCATTTAGTCTTGATTCCTAAATGCAGCTCTCTGGATATTATGGCTCAGTTTAGACCTATTGCATTACGTAACGTAGTTTATAAAATTAGCTCAAAGGCAATTGCAAATCGCCTTAAATGCTTTCTTGACTCGATTATCTCCCAATCTCAATCTGCTTTTGTTCCCGGTAGACTGATAATAGATAATGTTCTCTTAGCTTTCGAAATCAATCACTTTTTGAAATAAAAGCGTATGGGGAAAGTGGGATGCATGGCGATCAAACTCAACATGAGTAAGGCTTATGACCGGGTTGAATAGTTATTTCTTGAGCACACTCTTATCTATTTAGGTTTTCATAAATATTTTGTTGATCTAATAATGTTGTGTGTGTCTTCTGTTATGTATTCATTCGTTTTAAGTGGTAAAGAATTTGGTTTTATTCAACCTAAACGGGGGCTCCAACAAGGAGATCCATTGTCTCCTTATCTATTTATATTATGTGCAGAGGTTTTTAGTTGTATTTTACAGGAAAAAGAACGAAGAAAGGAGATTTTGGGGGTAGATGTGTGTCGTGGAGCTCCGCGTATTTCTCATTTATTTTTTGCGGACGATACGCTTATTTTCTGTTAAGCTACGCCAGAGGCAATGAATCATGTTTTGGGTGTCCTAACAGAATACGAAAAAGCATCTGGTCAAGTGATTAATGTCACAAAATCCTCGATTGTGTTTAGTCAAAATGTGGACCACTCATTGCTAGTTACTTTGGCTTCGCTTGGTCAATTGTAAATTGAGGAAAGAATTGGGAGATACTTGGGACTACTGGCAGAAATGGGAAGAAACAAAAGGGAGATCTTCTCATCCATTAAGGACTGGATCTGGAATCGTATCCAAGGATGCCATGCAAAACACTCTCACAAGCTCGCAAAGAAGTTCTCATTAAATCAGTTCTCTAGGCTATTCTAACTTATTCTATGTATTGCTTCTGTTTTTTGGATGTTTTTTGTGAGAAATAGAGGGGCTCATTGCTAATTTCTGGTGGCATAATAAGGAGAATCAGAAAATTCACTGGCTATCTTAGTCTAAGCTATGTGTTCGAAAGCAAGAAGGTGGGTTGGGTTTTCGTTGTCTACGTATTTTTAATGATGCTCTTTTAGCAAAACAGTTTTGGCGAGTTATCACTAAACCGGAGTCGCTACTTAGCAAGGTGATGCGAGCTAAGTGTGGCTGTCCGAACTTACCAAATGGACTTGAGATTAGGAGGGAGCCTGTTGGCTACTTGGCAGGGGATTCTATTTGCCTCTCAGGTTCTATCGGAGGGAATTTGTTGGCGAGTAGGTTTTGGTCATAATATTTGGATATGGGATGACAAGTGGATTCCGCGTCCTACCTCCTTCAAGGTTATTTCCCCTCCTAACAATCAAGCTGATTTTAAGTTGGTTGAGGATCTTATTGATCAAACTACCTGCTATTGGAATTTGAACATTGTAAGCAATCTCTTTTTCCCAATGGATGCTGATTTGATCCTTGCTATTCCCATGGGTTCTTTTCAATGAGAAGATATTTTAGTTTGACATTACACAAAAAACGGACTCTATTTGGTGCAAACTGCTTATCATCTAGTCTATTCTTTAGAATCGGCATCACAACCGGGAGGTCATGTTTTGGGCAGATTCCATCGGATCAAGGATGTGCAACTTGCGAGATGAAGAAGAAATCTCTCATCACGTTTTCTTGACGTGCCCCTATGAGCGACAAATTTGGGCTCTCTCTAACATCTCCCGGTCGGTCATATCACAATGGCAAGGTAACATGGAGCTTTGGATCATATTTGTAAAGGAGAAATTAGATACCGATTTGTTTAGTTTGTTCTCATGTTCTTATATACATTTGGTTTGCTAGGAACAAGACAAGGATGAAAAATCTAAGAATAGCTCCATTGGATGTGGCATTGGTAGTAAGATCTCAACGCGCATTGTTCTTGGAAATTTATGCACAAAATAAGTACAGAGGTGTTGTTCGTGCTTTATCGGCAAGGTCACGGCCATCAGAAGGTACCATTAAACTCAATTTTAATGGGGCGATTTTTAAAGGGCAAGACAATTCTATTGGAGTTAGCGTAATTACACAAGATTGGTAAGGGACATGCGTAGCATGGTTATCCAAACGGCTTAATATTCTAGGTGAGACGGAGCATGCGGATGCACTTGCAGCTAGAGAAGTGATTCGTTTAGCAAGAACAGCAACCTGGCTAAAAGTAATCTTCGAAAGGAACTGTTAGTCTCTTATACAGTCTTTGGCTAATCATAATAGGGATTTTTCTATGGTGCTTTAGTGCAAGGGATGAACCCGTTGTGTGTTTCTTTCAACTTTGTATGTTTTTCTTTCATATGTAGGTCTGGCAATACTATTGCTCATAAGTTGGCTTGTCGCTCCCCTATTGTGGAGGATAAGGTCATAGGCGTTCCAAACTTTATTAGTCATGTAATTGAGGTTGAGACCTCCTTTTCTTAATGATTTATGAAATCATAATGTTCTTCAAAAAAAAAATATTAAGAAAATCCTCTAGGAACTACAACATTTTGGTATTAGTTATCTCCCGCATTATTCCTACTCTAAAATCATTAACTTAAGTATCCAAGGGTTTATCTCGGAAAAACCTAGCATCCTAACCCATATTGTATGCAAGCCCATGTTTGGTCATATTCGACAATTTCTAGTTTGCATTGCTCTTTTTTGTTTTGCCTTGATGCGAGCTTTTGTGTTCCATCAAACATTTCAACTTGGATTTTAGGGCCTAAAATCATTATTTTATGGTTATAACAATGTGAAACACATACATAGTACTTTATCTAGAGCTTTTTTAAGATTTAATTTTTTGTTTCTTTTTCCTACA
This sequence comes from Petrea volubilis, assembly GCA_026212405.1. NCBI lineage: Eukaryota > Viridiplantae > Streptophyta > Magnoliopsida > Lamiales > Verbenaceae > Petrea > Petrea volubilis. The sequence goes on from JAOWBU010000354.1 coordinate 10,711, forward strand.
TTTTTGACTTCCAACAAGAGATCATATACTTAAAACTAGCCATTTTTGGAAGAAATGCACATAAGTGTCGGAAAATTAGAAAATGTGTGATTTTTATATATAGATTGGGGCAAGAGTTGTATTCTTTATTTTCAAGATGAATTTGTTCTACACTGATGCTGAAGGTTAAACGACCATCATCTCTCGAGGTACAACAACTGATTTTCTTGACACAACAACGCTACAGAGTGTAAGAACTATAAAATTTAAAGTATTTAGAATTCTCGAGATTAAATGGGAAAGAACAGGAATTATAAAATGATTTGTTACTATTTGATAGTGTACACTCTAAAATGAATGAATGAATTTTGGTTGTATGCACTATTATTTATAAAAACTGAAATGTCTTTTCAAAAGGTTTCAACCCTTCAAAAACAAGCTATTAAATGAAAGGACAAGAGTCATACCGATTTGGTTGGCTAAAGGATGTGACCATTAAGTTCACCAATTTATCATTAATGTAAAACATTTACTTTCATTCATAAATTAAAATTTCCAAAATAAACTACCAAATAAAGAAAAAAGGAAAAAGAAATATGGATAACATATAACCTTCGAAATTAAACATTTCACAATACTTTATATTTTATCATTTATTTACTTTGTCATGTAAGAGTCAAGAGATCAAAAACTAAAAACCTAAAGAAGGCAAGCGTTACAACTAATTGTTGAGGGGGATTTTGCAATACATCAATTACTTTAGGGGAATACCATATTTAATCTTAATAATTATTTCTTTACATGATACATAAATATAAAACTAAATATATTATTGTATGTTTAGTTTAACTAACCTACTTAAATAATATTATTAAGGTTGTGTTTGGTAGAGGTTTATAGATTGAATTGTATGGTTGCGTTTGGTAGGAATTTATGCGTGGAGTTATATGTGTATCCCATTTAAAATTAGGTTTGGCAGATCTTTTCTGGCCCTTTATAAAGCATAGACCCGATTTCGTATCCATCAATTATGGGATAACCCGTCCCACCATGGGGGTAAGATGTGTAATCCACGTGGTTTGGATTGAGTTGATAAGAGATACAATATACTGTATTATCCTAAATCTATATGATGAGGCTTAAATTAAAGGGTTTTTCATAATTTACTTCAAATCTATATAAAAAAAAGAATATTACCAAACATAGCTTGAAGGATATTTCATGAAATAATACTTGCTGCCAAATAGATTAAAATAATGATTTGATAATAAATTTATAGCATATCTATCCAATGGTTTCACTACACACAATCATATATTACTACCAAACGCAACCTATGAGTATTCCATCGATAATTATGTATGGTAGAAGATTTCCTAGCCTTTTATAAGGTTCTTGCCCGATTTCTTATCCTTTAATTTGTGGGATAGTCCATCCCACCCTATCCAATTAATTTGGAATGAGTTGATAGGAGTTGTAATATACTGTATTACTCTTAGGACACATTTGCTACTTTGGATATGATTGGATATGCTCCATTAACTATGGATTACTAATAAAGAAACTAGATCAAATCCTTAGTAATTTTTTGTTTGTTAACTTTGTCGTTCATTTTAGATATTCCACACTTTTACTAGTTTATTGTTTGGTTGTGTGGATTTACTATGCTGGATTAAATGAAAAAATACTTTATTGTCCTCTTATTTTTTAAGAGTTTCCCGTATTCACCCTTAAAATTTATAGCACTATTTCAATCATGAACTTACTTAGTCATTGCTTCACTTGTAAAACTATCATTCACCTTTTCATATGATTTATTTAATTAATTTCATTTAAGTTAGTAAATTTATTTTTATTAGTCGTAACATTGTGAACATTCAATTTTTGATAATTAAAAATATGTTTCAACTTTGTGTTATCTAAAGTTTGTATTTATTAAGACAAATATTTAAACAGTAAATATCATTTTTTACTGTTTATAAAAGAGGCCATTATTTATTTAAAAAAGGGTAAGATTGTATTTTCAAATTTATTAAAGAAAAAAAAATCAAAGAATGGAAAACGTATCACGCCCTTTTAGGTGTGATCTATAATCAATTAAATCTGTCAAATAGATCTCGGGCTCTTATATAATCATGGGCCTAAAATTTTGCAAGCAAATGACAAATTATATGGGTAAACATATCTATCAGATTCAATCTAGAGTAGCAAACGTGCCCTTCAAATTATATGACGGAGGGCCCAATTTAAGGGTTTTTCGTAATTTGTTTCTAATCCATATAGGAAAAAGAAATACTACCAAATGCTCATTAAAGGATATCTTACCAAATAATACTTGCTAGCAAACAAATTAATGTAGTGGATTGATAACATATACGTTCATTCAAGAATAACATACGAAATAATACTGTTTTAGTATTTTAACATTAATGTTTTCCCTGCCGCTAGGCTTGGAGCCGAGTGGTGATGTTCGAATTTAGTACTAATGAGGTCTTAAGTTTGAACCCTCTTGTCCTCTCCCCCTTTCCCCTTGAGTAAGTGTGTGTGTGCGCGTGTGTGTGGGGATATTTTTTCAGTTGATATCTATAGGGTGCCTCAAATTGATTGTATAAAAAAAGAAACTTTAATGTTTTCCCCAAATATGGAAAAAGATGAACTTAGAAAATAAATATTTCTTAATTGACATAGTGAAGTATTTAGCTCATAGTTTGATAAGAGTAATAGTGAAAGTAATCCTATATGCGGGGGTTAAACTAGAAGTACACGCTATATGAAAATGGGGTCCTTAAATGTTTTACCATGTGACTGGGTTTCCCCCCCTGCTAGAAACCCTATAAAAAGAATAAGTTATTTCTTCATTGATAGTAAAAAGAATCAATTTAAAGTAGAAACTAACATAGAGATTCTCAAGATTTTCAACCGCACTTGTTTATTGGGGAGGAATAATGTAGGAAGGGAGCAAGAGTGCAAGACCAAACTGAGTCATTAGGAGAGTAAGTCCTTCTCATGTGTCAAGTTGAATAAATGAATGTACCCTGAACCAGTGAGAACTACTCGCGCCTTTGATTTAGATTGTTAGCGCACAGAACAACTTGATTTGTGACAAGCAAATTTTCCAAAAGCTAATAAACGGAGTTTTACTTTCCATAAATCTTGCAGAAAACTAAAGAAAGAAAGATCCAATTATTATCTATCGTATTTATACTATTATCGTAGCCAATTTAATGTTTCTGATATTCTATTCTCCCTCCTCTCTCATGTATGCTTCTTCTCATCTCTTATTTATTTTTCTCTCCAACAGCCAATATTTCTTCTACTTTCTTCTTATGTTTTCTTTCACCTCTTCTCTCTCGTCATTGTTTTCATGTCTTCTCTATCAACCTTTCTTTTAACTCTCTTTCTTATTTAGTTTTGTTATTGTATAACTTTTACTTTATTCAAGTTCTTTTTTTTTTCTATAATAAATTTAATAAGTAAATCAAAAATACCTATAAATATTTAGTTTCATGTGCAAAATCTAATAAATACTTATAATTTTATATTATCGAAATTTAAATAATTAAATTATATTTCAATTTTATTTTACACATTTATTGATTATGCAAGCCTTACGACCACTGTGTAATATAAAGTCACAGTAGTAAAAGAATTTAAAGTAAAAATATTTTCAACTCGAGGTTGCATTTTGACCCTCTGATCTGCGCACGCTACACGCACTCTGTATATGCGTCTCTCTCAATATATATATATATATGAACTAATATATATTTCTTTCCTGGCCTGCTCCTCATTTTCTTCCAAAAGATAAAATATAATTGCAATTTAACGCATAGAAATCGAAGAATTTATTCGGGTCCGATCGGAAATCCGTTCTTTTATTCGCGTTGTGTTGAGCTGATAACTTCGAGGTTCTTCTTCAAGTAATTTTTCATTTAATTCATTTTTTTTTGTTTGCATATACAACTGAAAAGTAATTTGTTGGGGTTTATGTATGTGAAGGTGAATGTGCTTGAGTGATATAGTTTGTTTTACTTAATAAAACGCGGATTAATTTTTATTTTTGTTCTTTTTTGTTGGTTTTGATGTCAGGGTTTGATGCTGAACAGCTAATGGTTGATTTTTCTGGAGCTCTTATGTGTTCCCATGAATAGTTGTATTTCTTTTTCATTTTTTGGGATTTTCTTTTTTCAGTTTCTATAGGTTATTATTGCTAAGGGAGAGAGACCATCTGTTTTGTATCTCCCTTTACTGTGAAAAAAACATATGTAATTAATTTGTATTATTTTCGTGGCTTACTTTTTCTCCCATGATATTTTTGCATGCAAAGATAATCTTATTCTGCAAGGTCCGGCATGTGATGCAAAGGGGACATTACCACTGTAACTGTGGTTGGGTTTGCTATTCGAATGCAGTCTTGCTATGCCATTTTATTGAAGTTAGTTTTGTGTGTGCATGATTTTATCTCGGTTCTGTATTTGTTAGTGTATTGAACTTTAAGATATGTGTTCCTTGGTTGGCATTCACCTGTTCTTGAATATCGTCATCTTTACCCAATGATCCACACACTGACCGATGTGTATTTGTTTTGACTCATTTCCATATGTGGAACATTTTGTAGACTGAGATTGGATTGGATGAGTTCGAGTCCTTGATCGTCTGGAATTTGTAGGAGGGCATTTTGGTGTGACTTAAGTGTTAATGGAGAGCTTAGCGCAGTTGGAAGTGTTGTGTGAAAGACTTTATAACTCACAAGACTCAGCGGAACGGACACATGCTGAGAACACTCTGAAATGCTTTTCGACAAACATTGATTATATTTCGCAATGTCAGTATATTCTGGACAATGCTTTGACCCCGTACGCGTTGATGCTGGCTAGTTCAAGCTTGTTGAAGCAAGTGACGGAGCATAGTCTCTCATTGCACCTACGCCTTGATATCCGTAAATATATTTAGCTTACAGTTCATGTTGGGCATGTTAACTTAAAAGATTTGCTTTGTTATCTGGATATCTGTAATTGATTTCACTTTAAACTATAGTGTATCATCGTAAATATAATGTCAACTTAGCCAAATCAAAAGATTTCATCCTGTTGTCAAGCTATAAACTCGTCATCATGGAATTTATTAGCCTTTGTATAATTTTTTATTTTCCTTAAGGTGATCTGAATTCATTGGCTTTTACTGTGTATGAAGGAAATTACCTTATAAACTATCTGGCAAACAGAGGTCCTGAGCTGCAGCCCTTTGTGATTGGATCTTTAGTTCAGCTTTTATGTCGACTCACCAAGTTTGGATGGTTTGATGACGATAGATTTAGAGACGTCGCTAAAGAATCTATTAACTTTTTGAACCAGGTAACTTCTTATTTGTGTATGTTGTATCCATGTAATTTCCTTTCCCTACATTTAAAAATTTTGAGCTTCTTGACACGTACATCTTGGATTGTATATCATCTGTCTAGCTTGAGAAGTGGATGCTTGGTTGTCTTGAGTTTTGTTATACATTTAGAACAGAAGACAACTACAAGATTATGGAATGTATATTTTTGGCTATATTTAATACTAATGTCATACCTCATATAATGTATTCTTTTGGGCTTTATTTAATACTAAAGTTACGTGAAACAATTTTATTAGAGCAGAGGCATCATGTTGCCCTCAATGAATCTGGAAAAAGGACGGGTTCTGGGTGAGTTACGAGCCTTCACTTGGGTCAACAGTTAATGGATGCGTAGAGCAATTCATAAGTGGAAAGAAACTATGTGAATATTGTGCTCCTACCTTCCTTTCCCTCTTGAGGATTAGAACTGGGTAGTTAAGGGTTTTAACTATTGATGTAAAGTTACATTTGTCAAGAGCTTGTTTTAAGCTCTATTATTTATTAAGTTACTTAACTGATTTTGCTAAATGTATATAATCAGGTATCAAATACTAGCTAAATTTCCTTGATAGCTTGGGTCAGAAAATGGATCTCACCATTTACCTGAAGGGTTGCTTATCAAACCCTCCAGAGGGTGTTTAAAAGAGCTGGCGAACTCATTTCATTTTTCAACTAGCCTACATGAACTGACTGGTTTTATCTTGATCCATTTTGATATAATTATTGTTATGTGATTGTTTAGTGAAGACTGGACGTCTGGAACAACTCAAACAATAGCCAATGCATATAGATTAACTTGAGGTGCTGTACAATAATGCATCACAAATGAAGGGAAGCGATAAGGTCGTAATGCATGATATTCTTTCTGTTTTCCCCTTGTATCTCTCTAAAGGCAGGAATCCAAGATGAAGACCTACTGAGAGGAATATCTATTGTGGCTGAAAATTTTGTAATATTAACTACATTTAAACTAGACGAGGAGAAATTAAAGGTTCTGTTTGACTAGATAAATACATACTGGCTCCTTGGCAAATAATATTGATAAAATTACGAACCATGTGATGCTTTGTATTGTAGTAATCATTTTGGTCATGAAAAAGTTAGCTTTTTCGCTCTTGCAATCGCTAACCAGTTTCCCCATGTCTAAATATGTCAGTGCCCTGTCTGTATTATAAGGCGAAAATATTTGGTTTGGATAGTGAAAGCTATCAAAATGCTCTTACATATGGAGGCTCTAAGATCATACTGGAAGAGGGGAAACTGTAGCCTGTCGAAGAGTTTAAAGTTTGCACTTCAAACTATTCTTGTGTACCAAAAATTATATCATCAGGGTAGCACATCATAGGATAAATTTAGGTTATAGGAAGCACTTGGGAAATTTGTGTTTCTTGTTGATGATGGATTTCACTTGTCTTCAGCTGATGTCAATGATTTAATTATGCATCATAAATTTGTGTTTCTAGTACATGTTTTTTCCACAGCTTTCCAGGTAGTTCCTAGGGGTAGTTTGCTTTTCCTTTTTCTCCATTTTGATACATAGTTAATATCCAGTTTGATGTCTTTGATGAGATATTCATCTTTTTGGAAAAATATGCTTATCCAACATGTCTCTGTTTCTTATCTGTTATCTCATATGTAAAGTATATGATTGCTAGTGCACTAGTGCTTGTGGGCATGATCTCTGAAATTATTCTGTACTTTTCAGGCAACATCCGATCACTATGCTATTGGTTTAAAAATATTGAATCAGCTTGTTTGCGAGATGAATCAGGTTAGCCTCTCCTAGCTCTTTGTCCGCGTGCTTACTTATTTTTGAAGAAAGTGAGCTTTAGAAAGCCACTATACGATAAAAGGTATATACCCCGTTTCCGGTGTGGTTCTATTCAGATTTCATGATATCACACGTGCCTTCTTGCCTCATATAAGTAGAAGTGAATAATGCTGCTTCCTTTTTTTTTTTGTTTTTAATTTCATTTTTTTTCTGGTATATTGAGAGCTTTTATGTTATGGCCCTTTTCTCTTCTGGTCAAGTTTCTGCTTGCCGGAATCATATTTGGCTCTTATTGATATTCTACTCTCAGCCAAATCCTGGATTGCCTTCATCACATCATCGAAGGGTGGCCTGTTCCTTCAGGGATCAATGCCTTTTCCAAATATTCCAGATATCGTTAACTTCATTACATCAACTTAAAACTGATGGTATATTGCTGGCTATTCGTCTGATTTTGTTACATTAAAAAATATATGTCTCAGTTCATAATTTCTTTTGACCATGAGATTAACATACCAAATCTTGACGCATGCAGCTAACACCCGGTTGCAAGAACTGGCTCTATCACTATCATTGAAATGCTTGTCTTTTGATTTTGTTGGAACATCAATTGATGAAAGTTCTGAAGAATTTGGGACTGTTCAGGTATGTCTTTGGTTAACAAGTGCTAAATGTGATTGGAGTTTGAGGTTATTAATGCAAAATCTGCTTAAGATGACCTTTAAAAGTGCAATTTGTTGAAGAAAATGTGTGTATTGGTATATGTCTTTGTTTGTATTTGAAATTACATTTATAAGCTTGTCGCCTGACAAATGTCTGCTGCAAGGGTACCACTGCTAAATTGAGTTCATTTTGCAGATTCCTTCTTCTTGGAAGCCTGTTTTAGAGGATTTTTCCACACTACAGATATTTTTCGATTATTATGCACTCACAAAGCCCCCGATCTCCAAGGAGGTCAGTCCATTTCATAATTCCCGATTTGTATAATTTCTAGCATCCATTCTTCTTTTCCGGTTCTGTGTTTTGTTGCTCATTCACTGCTTTGAATTGAATATTAGAGTGTCCAAGTTACACCAAAATAATGTTTCCGAAATAAAGAAAATAAACTTCCTAAGTTTGTTGTGTATTAGATTATATATGAATGCATTTGGTTCTTAATTTTCTGTTTGGATGGGATACATCTTTGTCCAAGTCACCCCAAAATAATATTTCTAAGTAACCAAAAAATAAGTAAACTTACTGAAATTCCTTGTGGGTTACCTTAAACATTAATGAAGTTAACAAGAACTACCTGTAGACTATATCCTCTATGCATCTTGGTAGACATATCTGTGGTATCTTCATTCGAATCTTAATTTCTGTAGTCCTGCTTTTCTTTTTCTTTTATATTTCAACAATATGTTTTTTTGTTTTACTTTAACTTTGAAGTGACCTGAAGCTGTTGTCTCTTCCCTTTTGATTTATCTTGCTGCTTCTGACTTAGTGCTGGCTTTATTAAACTGAATCTCCTCTGGAAGCTCCTCGGGTTATATACACAAGTGAATGTGGTTGTTTTGGGATATAACGTTCTCCTTTTACCTGATTATCTATATATTTCTCGGGGAGGAGAGAGATTGTGGGATTTTAGTACTTACTAGAAACAGAAGGAGAATAGACAATATCTTCGCATCTTTTTGATTTATGGATGTGCCGGACCGCAGTCTTATTAGACTTCTATTAACGTTTTGCCATTCATATTAAGTTAGCCAAATTAGGCATAAAATTGTTGGAACATTTCCAGCTTTCTTTTACTTCCATCCCGAATTGTGTCTTTGTTGAGTAACTGCAAAGCAAGGAGCAGTATTTTGCTTCTTCAGAATGTGATGGCTCTGAGTAGTTTCTCAGCTGTGTTTGCTGTGACGAAGAAATACATAGTTTTTGGTGCTATTAATTGGCTAATGGTGGCATTTGGCTAAACTTGCAGGCATCATGTCTCTTTGGTGCAAGGCACTCAGTTTGTTAAGGGGTCTATATTTGGGATACTTGCAAATCTGTATTTATGATACTTGCAAGGAGATTTGCTAGTGATTTTTATACTACCATTATGTTCACATTTTGCTAGTGATTTGCTAGTGATTTTTATACTACTATTATCAAGGAGATTTACTAGTGATTTTTATACTACTATTATCAAAAAAAAAAAAAAAAAACTGTTTACATTTTGCTTTTGAATTCGGGAACTTGAAAGAGTATCTCCTTGATTTGTTTGATTCTATTGGTAGAGTTGTAAAATTTACTAACAAAAGAATCATGTTGTGTATGATTTGTGGGGTTGCTGTCCCCAAATTTCTGTTAGGGGCTAGTGAGATTCACCTTCTGTTTCATCTGTTGCAATTGGATGCTTGGTGTCTCAAAATGCATTTTTAATTTCTGTGTTATGTTGTTTCTCTGGATGACAGATATCCTACTCTAACCCTGATTGATTTCATTTGTTTTTATTTGCTTTATGATGTTTTAACACTTTTTTTTTTTTAACAAATTCCAGTCACTGGAGTGCTTGGTACGATTGGCTTCCGTAAGACGCTCTCTTTTCACCAATGATGCTGCACGTTCCAAGTTCTTGGACCATCTAATGTCAGGAACCAAAGATATTTTACGGACAGGGCAAGGTATGTAGATTCATGTCATTCTAAATGGCTCCATCTTATGCAACTTTGTCAATATGAATAATTCTTTTACTCTTTGTAAATTCATCTACTCTTTTGGCTACTTGGTTAGTTGTAATACATGTAGTTATCATTTTGATAATTGTACTGGTTTTCTGTAGCTTGTTTTTGCAGCTTGTACTCCTAAAGTGGTATTAATGGTTATTCCTAGTTTTTAGTCGGACAGGCTTGAGTAGGTTTGCCAAAAGTGGTCATCGTCAATTATTATTTATTTATTTAGTGAGAATTGTCATTGTCAATCAAATATGCCTGAAACAGTGTGTGCTAATATCTTCGGCTTGGGTAGGTGCACTGTTTGATTTTCCTGTCTCGACACTGGCTCATGTGAGTCCCATGTAGTCTATATTTCAGATCTCTTGGCATTCTTCCCTCTTGCTTGTACTGAAATGACAATGGTCTGCTGTTTGCTTATTCGGAATAACTTTGTAAGGGGACAGATTCTGTTTCTCCAGCTCATTCTTTATTGATTTATGAAACACCATTTCTCCCACCCTGCAAAATTGGGATTCATTCGTTTGCCAGTTCCAGTATAAAATAAGTCTCGTTAAGCATTCGTTGATTTGATTCATTCACTGCTTGATCATATTCTTTTAAGTCTTGGTGTGAACCTAATTCTTGATAGGGTGATAGAGCATGTAATTTCTGATTTAAGTCCTATTGCTACATGAGGAGAATCTCCGTGGTGGACATACAATTTGGAAACCTAATTTTTCTTTGAATTCTAATATCTTTTTTCCCCTGAAAATTGATTCATGGTAGAGTTGATTGTTCTAAAAGATGAACAATGGTTTCTCTATTCAAATGAGACAAGTGTGCACATTATCCTCGTGTCAAATTAAGATGTAGGAACTGGAAATCTTGTTCAAATTCTTTAGGAGAATTTTGGGTTTGCTCCTGCCATTCAAGACTTTAGGAAGACTATTTCTTTGAGAGTGTGTGTTTCCTCAGTTTTTGATTTGACGGGAAAGGATAGCCGCATATCTTGATGATAGTTACAGGTGTAGGCACTATATTAGGATGTAAGTTTTTAATGCTTTGCTTCCCCCCGAACCTCTCCCCTCTTTTCTCTTCTTGAAGGGTTGCCGAAGAAAACCTTGGGAATGTTGCACAAGGTAAATAAGACAAAATGCAGCCTCATTTGTCCCCAAAGGATGAAGCCTCAGTTACACCAATGCATTTCTATTTCACCATTAACTGGAATTAAATATCGGTATGGGACTTTTTTAAAAACCGAAATTCAATGAATCGCTGCTTGAATAAGATGTAATCACTCAGAGAAATCCATGCAATTGTGCAGAATCATGACTTTTTTTAAAAACCAAAACTCAGATAATCGCTGCTTGAATGAGATCTAATCAATCAGAGAAATCCATGCGTTTGTGCAAAATCATACTTACTGTAAATATAATATTTCTGTTGAAATTGAGGGGGTGGGGGAGGCAGGGAGCGGCGATTGGGGTTGGGGATAGGATGTAAGGGATGTGTCATTATGTAGAAAATGTTGATTGGTTTGTCTTCCTTCTGTTTGGTCTGTTTTTAACGGTGAAAGGGTAGATGACTGTGTGGAACTTAAGATATGAAGTTTTTGGTTGGGCAAGAGCGAGCGCCGGTTGGCTTGTCCCATTTGGCATACTGCTAGTAAAATCTTTGTCTTATTTTTAACTATTTTTGCTCTTCTTTTTGAGAAAATGTGTCAAATTTGTGGGCAGCAGTTGGAAGCACATAATGCATGCTTGCTCCATCACTTTTTCTTTTTCAAAACTCCTTTTGGAAGTAACCCCTAAGATGTTATAGCAAAACACTTATTAGTTGGACATCTCATTGCCCAGTAGACAAAAAAATTGTGACTGGTGAGGAGCTGCTCAATTTGCCAATGGTGGGGGGCAGTTGGGAGTTTGGTAGAGAGCATGGTAATGAAGGGCTAGAGGTTTTTTGGTGGAGCCATGGTGGGAGAGCTTTCAAGATGTGAGAAAACAAGCATTTATGAAAGATGAGGACATGATAAAAACAAATTCTGAAGTAAGGACCCTTGAAAAAGAAATTTCTCGATATTGATTTATCTTTTTGATATGTTTTAGGAATGATACAATGCGGAGGAACTAGTTTGAACTGTAGAAAGAGATGCGGAAAGTGAATGGAATTTGTTTGACAGGTTGAAGATTCTTTTTTTAAAAGGCCCTGCTATTGGGTCTTGTTGGCCATGTCAATGGGAGCATACTTTGTCCCAGTCTCTAGGTGATCTAGTATTGAAATTTTGTGAGGGTAAGTGGTAAGCCATTACTTCCAAGGAGTTAATACAAACATATTTATCTGAAGTATTCGCATTTGAGCTCCATAGGTATTTTAATATTTCATTTTTATGAGGGTAAGTGGTAAGCCATTTGATACTGAGGATATTCCTTTCAAGGAGTTGGTGCAAACCTTTTTATATGAAGTACTCCCATACGAGTTCTTACTATTGCTCTAGGGAACTTTTACTTTGTGCAAATGGAAGTTCTTCCCCGTCATACTGCCAATTACCGTTAGTGTTTTATTTCCTTGTTCTTTGCTGCTTCCTGAGATGCTTTTAGCTTTTCATCATACGTGGTAACTTCATATTTGAATGATGTACTGAAATGGGAATCAGGTCTTGCAGATCATGAGAACTATATGTTTGTATATTACTCATAGTCTCCTATCTCCTTTATGTTGAGAAGGAAATAGAATAATACAAGAGTCCTAAACAAACTAGAAATAAGATCACAAAGTAGTATTAGAATCCTAATTGATATAGGAATCCTAACCCTGCCATAATATACTAACCTACCAAATATTCTATTAGATCTTCTAACACTCCCCTTCAAGCTGGAGTATGCTAAAGAAACATACACAACTGGCTAAAAAGAAAAACAACAATGAAAAATATAAAAATAATCCTAACAATTGAAAAAATATCCTAATACATTAAATATTCCATTCCTCCCTCTCAAGTTGAGAATTCTGGAAGCTTAAAACACCAAGAAGTTACAGAAGCAACAATCTTGTTTCAAAGAGCACAATCTCATCATAACTTGATAGATTGATAAAGAGCACGATTAAATTGTGAATCACGGCTAAACGTGATGGAATGTATAAATCATTGTTTAACCTTGATAGGTAAAGAGTAGATCACGAAGAGAGTTCATCAAATCGTGAGAGAAGTTTACAAATCACGGGAGAGCCGTGACAGAGATAAACAATCATGGCATAGCCATGACAGTGAGAAAAGCACAATTCAATTGTGACAGCAAGATAAAAGATCATGATCTAGTCGTGACAGAAATCACAGTTTGCCTGTGATAGGAGTAGATAAAATAATCACGATATGAACCGTGATAGGAGAAAATGACAACATAGTCATGATAGAAATCACAATATAATTGTGATAGTATTGGAGAAGTAATAGAGAAAAAGAGAAAAGAGTACCACACATAGAAAAGAGTACTGCATAGGTGTAAAAGTATGACAAAAATCATGGAGAAAGTTTTGAAATTGCTTGGAAAGTTATGATAGGCATGAACAAAAAAAGTAAAGAGTTGTTCTTTTCTTTCTTTTTTGACATGAGGGTTAAAAAAAAAAAAAGAAAAATAACCAAGAAATTGAGAAAATTTTGGTGAGACTGTAAAAAAAACACGTAGCAATTGGGTTGAGGTAGGTAGTTTAGAGAAGTTTCAATAGCAACGACGACAAGGAGGGGTGAGTCGTATGGAGAAGTTTAGAGAAGATTCAATAACAACGATAATAGGGAATGGTGGGTCGCGGGAAGAAGAGGCGTTAATAGACAACAGGGAAGGGTGGGTCGTGGAAGAGGCGTTAATAGATGTTTCTACTACCTCTTTTTTTTTCTTCTGCTTCTTTCGTACCTGCTCTGATACCATGTTGGAAGAGAAAAATATGTTTGAATATTACTCATAGTCTCCTATCTCCTTTATGTTGAGAAGGAAATAGAAGAATACAAGAGTCCTAAGCAAACTAGAAATAAGATCACAAAGTAATATTAGAATCCTAATTGATATAGGAATTCTAACCCTTCCATAATATGCTAACCTACCAAATATTCTATTAGATCTTCTAACACTTTTTATATGAAGTACTCCCATACGAGTTCTTGCTATTCCTTTGGGGAACTTTTACTTTGTGCAAATGGAAGTTCTTCCCCATCTTACCGCCAATTGCCGTTAGTGTTTTATTTCCTTGTTCTTTGCTGCTTCCTGAGATGCTTTTAGCTTTTCATCATACCTGGTAACTTCATATTTGAATGATGTACTGAAATGGGAATCAGGTCTTGCTGATCATGATAACTACCATGAGTTCTGTCGCCTCCTTGGACGATTCAGAATTAATTATCAGGTATTTTATTTTATGTACTTGTTATTTGATCTGGTCATGGCTGTGTGTGTATGTGTGTGTGATTAGTAGTGGCTTGATGCTATTGCTA
>JAOWBU010000355.1:0-25000 GCA_026212405.1 Petrea volubilis
ATAAAGTCCCTGAATACTTTGTTTGGGATAAGAAAGAGAGAAGTTGGAGGCAATGAGAGCAAATGCTTGTGATAGATAGATTGGCAGTAGTTGAACCCAGTGAAGGTGACCATTACTTTTTAAAGCATATACTTATTAAGGATAGAGGACCGAGGTCGTTTTGTGAGCTGCTATCACATCCAAATAAGCAATACCCAAGTTTACATGACCGACTCTTGCTCGAGGTTTTATAAAGTTGGATACATATGTTGATCATTGCATGTCAGCAGTTGCATCATTTTAAATACCTAGAAGCTTACACTGCTTATTTGCTGTGTTATTGGTTAACAAAAATCCACCCGATCCTCAAGATTTATTCAACAAATTTGCAGAGCAATTGTCAAAAGATTTCAGGCATAACTATGCATTAACTCGAAAAGAAGTGATTCGAAAGACTACGACTGCTATTGAAGATTTCTTGTTGGCAATGGGTAAATCATTATCAGATTTTTCAATATCTTGTTCTGGAGTACCACTTACATATGATGATAAGTTTTTTAAAGGATTAGAATATGAGTGATCTATTCCTATGTCTGATAATGATCTATTAAGTATCTTGAAAGTTAACGATAAGCAAAAGGCAGTATTTGATGCAGTTATATGTAAAGTATCGAGAAATGAAGGAGGCGCCTTTTTGTTGGTGGCTCTAGTGAAAGTGGGAAAACTTTTTTTTTTTTTTTTTTTTTGTATAGGGCTCTATTTGCTTATGTTAGAATAAGAGGCCATATCGCTATATAGGGGTGTCAATTCGGGTGAGTTGGGTGGGTTCGGGTCAGGTTGAGCTAGAGGTATAACATGAAAAATCCCAACCCGAACCCGACTCGGCTCGACTAGAAGTTCAACCCGAAAAGGCCAACCCGAACACGACCTGATTGGGTTCGGGTTGGGTTCGAGTTGACCTGATTTATTTTTAGGTCTCCCAATGATCCGACCCAAAAAATATTTTTTCAAATTGTCAGATTTTTGTAACCAAAAAATATTGTTAAAAATACTATCAAAAAATAAGAAAAATGTCTAATATTCAAAAAGAAACATAAAATCAAATTTATCCCTAACATTAACATAATGTCATGTAATTAAACATGATGCCAAAACATCAAATTCATTCCTAACATTAACATAATACCAAAATATCAAATTCTAGATCACATTAGAATAAATGTCATCATTAAATTCTAGATTATTTTATATGAAATTAGTTGAAAATTTATGATTCATGGAGTAGGAATTTTATAAATAAATTATAATATAATTTAAGTAAACTAATAAGAATGAAATAACTATACTTTTTACACTATTAAAATATTGATCTTACGTAAACTATATTTATATTATTTAATCTATTTTATTTTTGAAAAAAATATTATATTTTTCAATAATTAAAAGTTCTTTTTGCCTGTAACATAACAAAATCTTTGCAGAAAGATCACAAGTCATAACATAATTTTTTTATACCATTATCATTCTTCCTATCAATATAAATTGAGTTTTTTTTTCTTTTGTTAAGAAAATGGTTCAAGAATACTACATATAATTTCTTTGATTGTGTTGAAAATTTTAAATTGTGAGGCCAAATATTAAACTATTGGGTATGAAAATGTAAAGAAAATAAAGACAATGATATATGATAATCAAATATATTATTTTGATTTCTTAAATCTTTTTTAAGTATTACAAGACTATAACCACACCATTAACTTGTTCTTGATAAAGAGAATATATATGTGAACTCTTTGTTAATTATATTAAACTTTTTCCCTGTTCAATCCCATTATTTAATTTAGTAAAAAATGAATTACATTGTATGTATTTTTAAATGCAATAATAAATATTTTATTAAAAATTAGATAGTTCTCAAAGGAAAAAATAGAATAAGTGAATGAATAAAAAAATAATATCAAAGGTTAAAGTCTTGGAGAGTGAAAAATAAATCACTACGTGAATAATAATTTAAAAAAAAAAAAAATCGGGTTGGGTCGGGTCGGGTCGGATTCGGGTTAAATCGGATTTTGAGTCACCCAATATTCAATTTCGGGTTGACCTGAACCCAACCCAACCCGGTTTTATTTTTCGGGTCAAATTTTGAGTTTGACCTGATTTGACCCGAACCCGAAAACCCCAAACCCAAACCTGATTTTTTCTGAGTGGGTCGTGTTCGGATCATTGGGTCGGGTTGGTTTTTGACACCCCTATCGCTATGGCTGTTGCTACTTCAGGGGTTGCTGCTTCGTTGTTATGTGAAGGCCGAACAACACATTCTAGATTCAAACTTCCTGTTGACAACGTTGACGTTGACAACAATCCAACAACCAAGATTAGTAAGAAGTCAACTTTGGCACGTTTAATGTTGATGACAGATCTCACAATATGGGATGAAGCTTTGATGGCTAATAAAAAGTTGATTGAATCTTTTAATGTTTTGCTTCAGGATATTACAAAATGCAATGATCAACTATTTGGAGGCAAACTTGTGTTGTTTGGAGGTGACTTTTGACAAATATTTCCTGTAATCCTATTTGTTTTACGAGGACATTTAATTTAAGCTTCTTTTGTATCATCATTTTTATGGTTGTGACCAACTAAATTTTCACTATCTAAACATATTAGAGCTGAAGGCGATCAGTGGTTTACGTCATATGTCTTAAGAATTAGCAATGGTGTGGAAAAATTTGTCTCTAATGATAATATAATGATACCAAGCGATATGTGTCTGCCGTATGTAGACAGCGTAGTGTCTATTGGTGCTCTTGTGAAGCATGTACTAAATGATTTGTTAATTAACAAAATGGCAAGCCCATATAACAAATATCTCAGTTATAAAAAAGCGACGAACGCAGTTGACCAATGCCACTATAATGAATACTTGGTGACTGTTAATAGTAGCGAATTACCTCCTCATGAATTAATTCTAAAAGAAAATTGTCCAATTTTGCTGCTTCGTAATTTGAACCCAGTCGTGGGGCTTTGCAATGGCACAAGGTTAATCGGCAAAATTTTGGGTGACAACTTGATCAGCGCTAAAATCACAACAAGCGATTTCAAAGGGAAACTTGTTTATATTCCTTTAGATTGTACAATGAAGAGCAGGTTTTCTATAGATTTTGAAGAATACATGTTCTAGTACGACCTTGCTTGCAATGACAATTAATAAATTGCAAGGACAAACCCTTGATCGTGTTGGTGTTTACTTGTCAGAACCAATTTTTTCACATGGCTAGTTGTATATGGCAATGTCTCGAGTCCGTAATGCACAATCAATAAAGATATTAATAAAACCTACATTTGCTTGTAACAATATTCAATTACATACAAGAAACATTGTTTACATTGAAATTTTTGCACATATGAAAACTTAATGAGGTGAGTGAATTATTCACTTTAGACATCTTTTAAAAACAAATAAAAATTTCAAACAAAGTATGTCGAAAGATATATTTTATGTATGGAACTTTAGAATCAGCAACGACTCCTCCGATACGAAAATAATTATGCATCATGCGCATACCGGTAGCAGCTTCGAATAGGTCATATATCAATTCTCGTTCTCGAAAAATATAGAAGGGGTTTGTGCTCCAATATCTGCCATAAAAGGGCCAAGCCATAACAAATGGGAAGCGATACGACTCAACTCCAACATAATAGCTCTGATATAGCTAGCCCTTTTAGGTACTTGAATATTGCCTAGTTGTTCGGGTCCATTTACGGTTATTGCTTCTGTGAACATAGTAGCTAAATAATCCCAACGCGTTACATAAGGCAAATACTGTATAATTGTTCGATTTTCCGCAATTTGCTTTCCATTTTTGTTTTGCTCGAGTAAGCAGATGGACAAACAACTTTTTGGCATTGAGGACATCTTTCTTTACATTAATAGTTGGACTAGCAAAATTTTAGTTGTAACAAAAATTGGAAGCCACAAAGGTATAAATAGTCCTAACTTATGCCAATGCCTTCTCCTTGTTGCTGAAAATGTACTTTCTTTACCTCATTTCTTTAAAAAAATGCCAACAAAATTAATTAATTCCTTTCATTTTTTTCAATTTATATATATAATTACTTATAGTATGTTATTACTGTTCCGAATGCAGGGAGCAAAAGTATCTGCAATTATATTTGATTTAGATATTTCTTAGTTTAAAAATACATTGAATGTTCTGGAAACTTATTTTGTGTTGAATGCAAAAGTTAAGAAAGTTGAAAGAAATTATCTTGACACTGCAATTCCTTTCCAACGTATTATAAACTCGCGAACTGTTTTGCCTATTTAGTGAGCTAAGAGTTGCTAAAGCTAGAGAAAGCCTAGGTGCATTTTTTTCATTTGTAAATAATATATTTTTTTTTTGCTACAAAAATATAATTATTCTTTTTCACTTGCTTATTTCAAAATTCATTTATTTTTCCAAATATCCTTGGAGTTAAATCATTTTTTATCACCGATTTTGAAGTGTAGATTGCCAGGGACAACTCATATTATTCACAAATTTGGGAAAGAGTAAGAGTACGTGTTGAAATATAGGCATGATGTGAAATGAATATAATATTATGCCATAATACCAATAGGTCTTTTTTTTTTTATTGAAAAAGTCTGTATATGTAATTACAGGAATATACCGCTTATTTAGGGTTTGGTCTCTCGACCTCTTATTTTTATGGCATAATTACTTATACTTTTCCTTGTTAATTGATCCTATGCTTTTCATAACATCTTCTTGTATTGTGTAACATTTTATTTTATTTTAGTTTTTTTTTAAAAAGTTTGTCTTTAGCTTCAACTGATAATATAACTTTATTTGTCAACCCTGGATTTCCTAAGTGCATCACACTTAAGCTTTGATAAGGATTCCTTTTCCTATTAATACATTTAACATTTTGTCAATAATAATTCATTTTTAAGTTTTGTCTGAAATAACTATTTCAAGAAACATGAAAACTTTTCTGAAGCTGAAAACACCAAGAAAAAATTGGAAAACAACAAAATGAATCGATGTGGAAATTTTAGCGTCGACGATCCTTATGTCAAGATTGGTTCTATTTCTACATTAGGAATTGTATGTAACCCAAAAAAATATATATTATACGTAAGAAAACTAATGGTTCAACTAATTTCTAATTTTTTGTCTTGTGAAATTTATGCCTAGATTGTATCTATTTTAGGGCACAAAATTTTTAGTGTCATTGCCTGTTTCTATCACCGATGCTAGGCGAAAAAATTTCTATATGGGTTGTGAAAAGTGCACAATTGCTTATGCTGCATAGTGGAAATGGGAAATTGATTGCCGGACTTGCCAACAAACAACCACAATTCAGCCAAGGTTTGATGCGGCGTTACTTATATTAGCTTCTTTTCTTTTATTTAATAATATTACTCTACTAAAAAACAAGATATACCTTTTTTAGAGAAATAGTTATGGTCAAAGTAACAGACGAAGCTGGTGAAGCTAATGTCATATTATTTGGGGAAGAAGCTGTACATTCATAAGTAATTGGAATCCAGCAACACCCCCCCAAAAAAAAGGAAAAGATAGATCAAATATATAGTAAGTTGTTCGAATTAGAAAAAAAGATCATTTTTAAATTTATATTTTGGTTCTCCACGCTAAGCTATAAGCATTTGACTTCATCTATGTTGTTTATGCTCCGCTCAAAGTATACATTTTCAGTAGTTTACGTAAATAATAATATTCAATAACATTGTAAAACTTTATGAATGAATTATTATTACTGGATTTCCTCCTTGATAGCTTAAAAAATAAATTATTACACCTAATTAAGAATGTCAAATTATTTATATATATTTTAAAATTGTTTGGGCTGGGTCATTAACGTGAATTAGCAGGATATCTTATACTCTGTACTAAACCATGTTACTAAAAAAAAAAAAAAAAGAGGATGTCCGTGTGTGTTAATTGCATTGATTATTGGGTTGTAAATTTGTGAGAAATTATATGATGTGTAAATGGGAATCAAGCTTTGTCCCTCCATAAAAAATTCTTCAATTTTGCCCCATTTGGGCCGCCCAAACCACCATCCATACTGTACTTAACTGGACCTGGACCTGGTTACAAATTAAAGAGGAAATTTAAAGCCCACTAACCTAAGCCTAAAGTACCAGGCCAATTTAAGGGGAAAAAAAGGCGCATCCACACCACTCTTACCTGGGCTAGGTTTGCTATTTAAAGCCAAACATTTAAGCCCACTTACAACTAATCCTAAAGTACCAGGCGAAGTTAACAAAAAAGGGAGATATACGTGTGTGTGTGTGTGTGTGTGTGTAAGCATTAAATGCGTGCCCCTTATTTTCTAGACAACAAAGCATTAAAGCAACTGTAAAAGCATAAGCTTCGCCTGCATCCAAACGGCATACTAACTTTGTTTTTTTCGGCCCCATTAATTCACCCCCCTTTTCTTTTACCACTGCCTCAAAACACAATGAACAATCAAAGAGGAAATTATCCATTGTTTTTTAGGATTTTATGTATTGTTGATTATGATTGTAAAATGGTATGTTTGTTTTTCATTTGTTTGTTCTTATTTGTCCTTCACATTAATTTTTTTCCCGGATGTGTTTGTAGAGTGTGCTCGACTGAATATTAATAAATATAAGTCAAACTTGCAACCAAACTTAACGATGCCAAAATCTATGTCCAGGATCTTGCCATCGAAATGGAGTTTGACACCGAAAACGACCATAGGTCAACATACACTAGCCCTTTGTTAAGTCCTAAAAATAAAGAGGCCACGGTCACTTTACTTAGAAATTATAAAGATTATTTTGCGTGAAATTACTATAAGATCCCTGCTCTTAGTAGACACTTGGTTAACATCATGTGCCCATCTTGATGGGCTTTAAGCCACGAAAACAACCTTTTCAAAGAATGTCCAAGGAAGCCTGCATTCTAATTAAGGAAGAAATTCAGAGGTTATTTAAGGCATACTTCATCGAAGTGGCCAGATACCCGAATGGGTGGCCCATGTTGTGTCAGTCATAAAAAAGAATGACAAGCTTAGATTCGCATAGATTTTAGATATTTAAATTTGGCATCTTCTGAAGACAAATACACGATGCCAATAGGAGACATGATGAAAGATGCCATATCGGGACATGAGTTCCTAACTCTTGTCGATCACTATACAGGTTACAATAAGATCTTTGTGGTCAAAGAAGATATCACAAAATTGGCGTTCCAATGCTTTAAGGGCATGGGTACCTTCCAATGGAAGGCTATGCCATTTGATCTTAAAAATGCTTGGGCCTCGTATCAAAGAATTATGAATTGTATATTTCACGAGTACATGAATGATTTTGTCAAGATCTACATTGACTATCTCATTATAAAGTCTACAAGTTTTGCTAAGCACCTGGAGTATTTGACTAATGCTTTTGAAAGAATGAGAAAATTTCAGTTGAAGTTAAACCCTCTGGAGTGTGCATTTGCAGCTGCAAGCCACTTTCTTGATCGGATTCTTAGTGCATAAGAATGGCATTGAAGTGGAATCTAATAAGGCAAAGGCCATCTTGCTTGCCCAACTACCTCGAACAAAGAAGGAAATTCATCAATTCTTCGAAAAGTTAAACTATTTGAGAAGATTCATATCGAATCTAATAGGTAAGACTAAAATCTTCTCACCGTTTTTGAAATTGAAAGACCATGATAAGTTTGCATGGTTTGAAGAGCATGAGTAGGCATTTGAAAGGATCAAGGAAGCCTTGACTCCCCCTCCTATGATGATGCCACCACGGAAAGGAGAGACACTTAAGTTATATATTTTAGTAGCCATTGAGCCTATTGGGCTTTCTTGGCCCAAGATGATGAAAAAAGCTTCAAACTGCATGTATACTACTTGGGTAGACACTTGAATGATATGGAACAAAGTTATCATCTTATCAAAAAATTGTGTTTGACACTCCACTTTACGCTTATTAAGTTTCGGCACTATTTGTTGCTAGTGAACGTTGTAGTTATAAGTAGTGTCAATGTAATCAAATACATGCTTTCAAGGTTGATAGCGTAAGCATCTGATGGAGTATCGGTAGCAATTTGTTCCACAAAAGGCAGTGAAAGGCCAATTTATAGCCGATTTTCCAATTTATCACCCCAGTGTCAAAATCAATGAAGAAGTGGCTCATCAAATTGAGATGCTTTTAGTGTTTCTAAAGCCATGAATACTCCAATTCGATGGATCTCAAACAAATAACGTGTCTAGGGCAGGTATAGTTATCATTTCGCCAATTTATTTGGCAATTCAATTTGAATTCCCATATGCCAACAATCAGATTGAGTATGAAGCCTTGATTCATGGACTAGAATTGCAACATGAGTTAGGAGCCTCCAACATCAGTTTGACTAGAGATTCCCAGCTTGTCGTCAAACAGATATAAGGAGCTTTTCAATGCGGAAACCCTGTTTTTAATAGGTATAATTCTATGATTCATGTTTGAACCTATCACGTACATGAGTACATATTAATTTCAATTTATCTATATGTACTTACCACAAATAACAAATTACCGCTGTTGAAGTATTAAATTTTTGGAGTTTTTAGAACCTCACAAACGCAAGTAATTGGTCTGCTTGATAACAATTTATGTCTACTTCATGTCATTTATAGACTGCTTAAGTTACTTTATAGAGGCCTTGCAAAATTTCCTTTGCAAAGTGATAACCCCGTGGCCCAATGGGCATAACTTTGATAAATAATTAATAGACTTTAAATTTTCCCAAGTATAAACTACAAAGGTTTACGTTCATTACGATGACCCCTTTTATGGTTTTCATTAATACAAGCCAATTAATTATTTATTCCTCTATATTTAATTAGATGTGATATTATAAAAGATTGTACGACTGAAAAAAAAATATATAGATTTGTAAAATTACATTCACAATATGTAGCATTAACTTCTTTAATCCTTCTATATATTCAATCCTTCTGAATTGAAGGGAAATTTTACATTTTTAATCCCACAATTTATTAGGATGAAAACGTTGGCACCATTAATTTTAAAAAATACAATTGTATTCCCATAAACTAACATTTTGCTATAACTATGCTAGCACCATTAGCTTTTTCACGTGGCTATTTTTGGTTAATACTTAAATTTCAATCAAAATTGCAACAACATATTAATCTATAGAACTCAAGTCAAATCTTTTAAAAAGTACGATGCCAATTTTATCGCAACGGAGATTAAAAACATAGCTATTTATAATTTATGACAATTACATAAAGATAAGAGACAATACCGTTAAAAATATCCGCTTTAGAAAGATGACATACATATTGATGATATTGCCATATTTCATATTTTTGGGCTTTTATAAATTAATATTAATACCCCAGGAACGGCCCTCAAAACTAAATTCAGGAAGGGAGGGGTCTTTCCTAAAGCCCAACACAGCCCTGGACCAAAGCCCAAGAAGGATACGCCCCTGGGCCAAAGCCCAGGAAGGATACGTCCCTCAGCCCAAGCTCAGGAAGGAAGGTCTCGAGCTCTGGCCCACCTACCACTTGGAATGAAGAGGAGGAGCCCTAGACCGAGTCAAAAGGCACATGGGGATAAAAGAAGTTCAGATTTTCTCATCATATCTCGGAAGATCGCAACTAATGCGCCCCAACCGCCCTGATTTCGCGGAGCACACCCTGATTCCCAGGACAGGTCGGTTACGTCCCTGGCTCTATATAAACACCAGGGGCGTACAGAGGCCAAAAGGAATTTTTCTAAGCATAAAATTATTCTCTTAGTTATGAAATAATTCTCAAAAGTTCTCTAAGCCATTATTGATCGTTTTCAAGCATAACCTTGATAATTTTCGAGCATCGTTTATGTTTATTTCATCATTTTTTGCATACTTTTTCTCATTCCTAAGCAAATACTGACTTAATTCAGTGGAGTGCTAACCTCCTTTTTTGCAGGTTCCTTTTCAATCGAGACGATTAAACTCACAAAAGGCCGAACTCTTTTTCCGCGTTACAAATTCTTGGAGCTAGAAAAACGAGAAGCATCACATATGACTTCCCAACGACAAACTATTTAAGTTATTTATTTACACTTTTTGGTATAATTTAAATGACAGTATATTTTCCTTTGCAAAGAAAAAAAAAGAGAGAGAGAAGGAACTAGGGGTGCTCGAATCGAAAATTTTTATTTCTAAGAATTGGCAATCGGAATTGTTACATGTATGTGTCGTATCGAACAGAAGATAAAACATCAATTGAAATATAACTCTATAATTAACGACGAGTGCAATTAACTAGTAAAAAAGTTGGGATAGGTACCGAATATATGAAACAATTTTTAATTTAATTCATCTCCTTCATGATTTTCACAAAATGCATATCTGCTGTGTAAACTATAACAGAAAAACATTAAAATTTAACACGAGATTTGTAGGATTTTCCAGGCTGCCAGCCAGCAGGAATGGCATTTCTTGCCACAATGACTTTCTTGGTGCGAAGTGTGGTTAGCTTGAAGGAGAATGGAGCTTTGGCCCCTGAAGACAAATCAATTTTCCAAGTAGCCCCCCAAGAGTGTTGCATGGAGAGCCATTGTTTCGAGTCCCTACTTTTCAGCTCAATTGAAGATAGGTCGCCGTCTCCCTTCAAATATTTAACCACAATAGCCAGATAGTAAGGATTTGAGCCGGAATCAATCTCGAACTCCACCGGCCAGCTGTGATAATTGCAAGGTACCCTGTTCAAGATTGCGTTAGAAAATTAGCGATTTTACTTGTGCAGGAAAGTGTACTCAGAGGGTTGTTAACCATAGCTATCTTATTTTAATGGGTATATTAATCTTTCTATACTCGTAAACTATAAGTTATAACAAATCAGCTTCTCATAATGATTAAAAAAAAAAATTGCCCCAGATAAGCCCGTAATGTATGTCATTTAGAAGTTAATCTTTAACATTTTATAATCAAGTGGATAGATGTGACATAGTTGTGCGAGGTGTAATTAAGTCTACTTCAAATTTTATATATATATATATATATATAAAACTACCATTTGAAATTTTCTCATTTAAACTCAAAATTGACTTCAAGTCTTCCACAATCATAAAAGATAAATATTGTTTCAATATACTAAGCAATAACCCGCATTAAATTAAAAAGTCAGAACTGTTGAAGAGTAGATTATATATTTCATATCCAAACTCAAGCTTAAACGTGTAATTCTTTTTAAATAAGCAAATGATGCTAATATATATATATGTCTGTGTGTGTGTGTGTGTACCCTGTAACAAAAATATAGATCACTTGTTAAAATGATACTAATTGGTCAACCCAAATATATTATGTTGCGGCTTGAAAAATAATTATTTCATTATACCCGTGATCAATTTGGGTTGAAAAAAAAATCAAATTTGAATTAAATTTTCTGAAGCATGTATGACTGACAAACCTTTTGTAGTTGATTTTAAATGTTCCTGCTGCGCGCAACGCCTCGGCCTGACCAGGCTTCGCCATCGCCCCGAAAGCAGTGCCACTTAAATCAAAATGTACGTTCGTCGAGTCACAATTGCACTCATCCGTTAGTGGTTACTGTCACTGGTATGCCGGAACATGCAGGGTGTTGGGTACATTTTACCTGACAAATTATTCATGTTAAAATAAATGGAAATTTCATGCAGGTAAAAGAATATTTTTAATATTTTTGTTGAAGCGGAGAATCTTTTGCCCTGAAACTAGTAATTTTCTTCCCTTTTATATTTTCTATGAACTTAATTTTGTCCTCGGGAAAATGCAAATTTCGTCAGGTAAGTTGACCTATGTTTTGTTTATGCATTTTGGGTTTTTATCTTGTAAATTTTTAAAATTGACAGCTTTGATCCTATTTTTGTTGGAATCTTCATTTTCTAGGGAGACATTGCTGACATGAATACCAATTATTGAGGTGTAACGCTGAAAAATTGAGAATTTAACAGAAATAGGACCAAAATTGCCGATTTTAAAAATTTGGAGGATGAAAACCCTGTGTAAACAGATGGATTAAACCCAAAATGTGTACCAAAAAATCACGTTTTTCCCATTTTATCCTCTCAAGAATTTAAAATTTCTATTCTGGTTTCATTTTAGAAAGAAGAAGATAAAGGGTTAAGTTAATGTATTTGAACCTGATAGCAAGACCCACACCCTAGTCCTGATTGAAATAAATTGGCATTTCCAGCAGATATCATTGCAGAGAATGGAGGTTTCGCTACGCTGCCACGGTATCCACATGCTCCTCCCTCTGCACAACAAAACAATAGGGTTTTTCAGTGATTTGTAACAGAAAACATAACACGGTTGTATTACAAAAAATTCGGATTGACGTGGGGCTATGAAAGACATAAGAACATAGAAGGCTACAAAAGTTATTGTATATTAATTAATTATATCAATACATTCTAATTAAGAACAAATTATTACATTAATCATTATTAATTTTCAAATACAGATAAAACATTAATTTAAGCAAATTGATTGAATTGGAAAAATGAGTAATTGTTCAATTAAATTAAGAAATCGAATAATTAGTCGAACCTAGATGTGGAATTGAGTTTGGTTTCAGTTGAAAATTCAAAAACTTTCCACAAAACACAAAATTCAAATAAGATGTTTCTCTAAATATCTTCCCTCAAACCAAAAATATGAAAATATTTCTCTAAAGTTTGGTTTCGTGATAATTCACAAATAAGAATTTATGCAGAAATAAAATAAAATTTTTGATAAAGTCAAGATAAATATTGTAGAATTAGTAAAACTACTAAATTTACAAAAATTGACAAAATTTTAATGAAATTTATTTAGATAATTTAAAATTTGAATATTGCACAAATATAATTTAAATATAAGAAAAATCAATTCATGCACAAAGAGCATAAGTGGTGTAGTGGTTTGAAACCCTCACCTCAACCTAGAGGTCAAGGGTTCAAACCACATCAAGTGCAAGAGGAAATATTTCTTCCATGCTCAACATGTGGGTCCAGCTGCGGGGCGGGTTGGGGACGGGGCAGGTCTAGGGGTGGGGTTGATGCGGGTACAAATATAATTTAAATTGATTGATTAAAATTTTGTGACCGAAATTTCAGTCACAAAATGAAATAAATTTAAATTGATTGATTAAAATTTTGTGACCGAAATTTCAGTCACAAAATGAAAGGTATAGTGACCGAAATTTCGGTCATAGATGGAATCAAATTGTAACCGAAATATCGGTCACTATTCCCTTCATTTTGTGACCGAAATTTCGGTCACTATTTATTTCATTTTGTGACCGAAATTTCGGTCACAAATTCGGTCACAAAATAGTCGGTCACAGCTTCAGTCACAAAAAAACTGTGACCAAGGTTTTCGTGACCGATTTATTCGGTCACAGATTCGGTCACAAAACTGCTTTTGTGACCGATTTAAGCCAAAATCGGTCACAAAAAACAATTTTTCTAGTAGTGGCTTTTGTGAGGGTTTTGAGTTCGTCGTGAAAATTGAAAATGTTGATAATAAAAATACGTAAAATTTGTCAAAACTTCTTAAGAAAAATGTACATTAAAAATGACTTAGAGGTGCATCTAACTTTTACCAACTTTTTGTTAGCAGAAACTAAGACTAAATCGCATTAGAAAAACTATATCTAGTTAGCTACTGAAAAAAAAATGAAAAAAGAGAAACAAATACTTGAAGCTTTAAGAATAGTGGTATCGCATTACTTGTTCTAATTCTATTATTCCACTTAAGTACTCAATTATATTGTATGCCTGCACGACACATAGGCGCTTCTCATAGTCAAAAACTAGTAAAATCCGCTCATAATATCCTATGGAGTTGTATGCATGTCACGCACTCCTCGTGTATTTTACATTTCACCATATATCATGCATTCAAATATCGAAATAATTAATAAGTGGAAGAGTATATATCACCACTTCCCGCGCCATTAGCATCTCCATACCATGTCGCCACGGCTAATGAGGCAAAACGGTCTACTCTAGAATAGTTGTGATATTTTTCGAGTTTTGTCACGCAAAAACAATAATTAGGAACAAACGAAATAACAATTACAATCAGAAGAACGAATGTACGCTTGAAATGATATTGATAATTAGTAATCGCCATTGTGACCGACACGAATATGAGTTAATCGAGTAGTAACCACAACTTATCACTAGTATGTTGAACAATATTATTAGTGAAATATAGTTATAAAACTTGGTAAGATATATAACAATAGATGGCATATATATATATATATATATACTATTATCTCGAGTAGATGTAAATTAATACCGACAATGCATTTGGATAATGTGCGATTAAGGTGAATATTCAGCTTATATTTTAATGGATCGGGAATTATTTAATCCTTGAGATTCTAATATAAATAAGGGGAAACTCTTTTAAGATTTAAAAAAAGTCCATGAAAATTTAAGCCTGTAACATGCATGTCACATGTCCTGTTATATATACACTTATGTTACTCAGATTTGAATATCTGGTTGTTGGATTTATGAAGAGGCATCTAATTAAATCAACAATGAATTATCATTAAATTAAAATATCAAATTTATCGAACAAGTTCACTTGTAATCTGACAAATTTAATTTATGAAGATTGACCGATTAACGACGAACAATTAGATCATTTTAAATTAGAACAGTAATTTGTGGAGAAAACTTTACAACATACATTAAGGAACTCAGATTGCGAACGAACCAATGGAATTTAGGGCTAATCATGGCTTAAGTTAATCATTAGGATCTTCGTATATTTGTTATAAACAAAATTCAAATATCGAAATATTCAAAAAAATATTCACATAAAATTAAAATGCATAATCATCGAAGCAATATTGAGTCTTAACTCCGTGTAAAAACCGAACTCCCAAGTTTTTCAAGCTAATGATATATGCAAACTGTGCATGTATGAATTACGTACATAAGTACATATTAGTTTAAATTTATCTATATATACTTACCAACAGTTAACAAATTACCGTTGTTGAACTTTTTAATTTTCGGAGTTTCTCGAGCCTCACAAGTGTAGGTAATTGGTTTGCTTGATAACAATTTATGTCTACTTGTCGTGGTTTACAGACAGCTTAAAATTATAACTCGCACGACAAAGATAAATATCTACGCTCTACTGGAAATTAAACTTAAAGTTACTTTATATTTATATAACTAGCATGTATCCCGTGCTATGCACGGATATCATAATTTATTATACTATATAAAAAGATAAAAATAAAATATACTATTCATATAAAATAACTTTTATTCTAAATAATTTTCAATGTAGTTCAATAATTAAATAAATAATAATATTTACTCATATTTTAAAGCTTTTAAATTTATAAAGGAAAAATAAAAGTATTGTCGTGTCAAAAAAATCATATCAAAAATTTTTTAAAAAATCTAAATATATCATACAAACTAAAGTTATAAATAAATTTTTAGATATAAAGTTATGAATGTTAAACTATGAACTACACTAAGCTAATAAATCACAAAATAACGGATTATTATTCACATTGGAAGGTGTGACACTATGATTTTTTTTATACGCACATAAAGATATGGATGTGAATCATCATAAAACTAAATTAAAATTAAAATTTAGTTTTAAAAAAAGAACAATTATAAAAATATAAATATAAATAAAATAATAATTAAATTATAAAACACTTAAGTACTCATGATGTATCTTGGATGTTGTGAATCTTCTTTTACATCTCCAAAGAAACCTTTCGCTCTAAACTTGCGTAAGATAAATCTTAAATGTGAACATTTTGAATCTTCTTTCATATCTTTCCATCTCTCTCGCTCTATGTCTGTAGATAAATAATCTCCTTTCGTATCTCAATTCATTTTCTAATATATATTTTAATTATAAAATATCTTACTTAGTAGAAATCAAAAATCATAAAAAGGTGGGAGTACGTAATTGAATATGTTAGTGGGTAAGTGTTACCCCCAAAAGGCGGGGCGCGTTCGTGCGTGCACGTGTCGCGCGCCAGATGTGTGTTGTGTGACGCATTCGGTTGGTTAGTTACCCAAAGTGGGGCCTTGAGACAATTGGGTCAAGGGAAGGATGCTAGCGTGTATGGGGTTTGGATGCATGCGGAAGCATTAAGACCGGAACTTGAGATCGTAGAGGCAAGCGGGTTAACTAAGTGGTGCATGCTTGGTGGTGCATCACGAGTCATGAAAGGTGGATATGGCGCAAACGTGGGTTGAGTGTTGTGCGAGTGGATGAACACGAGCACTGGACCATTTCAGTTGGCACTTGGTCTTGGCGGACACTTGCGGAGGGTGTTTGTTTTTGGGAAGCACGAGGAGCACGCAAGCTGGGGAGCAAGGCCAGAATGTGCTGATCAGATCAAGAGTGCACCTCGGGTGTAGGCGACGTGCACGGACATCGTGCGCGGGTGGTGTGCACATCGGGCAGTGGAGTGCAGAGCTGGAGCCCTTCACAACAAGTTGTAGGACTAATGTGTTTTGTACATGATAGGTACATCATGCGGACATATGTCGAAGCCGTGCGGACTTGGTAAGGGATGACAACGCATCTTGTGGCACTTAGTTCATACGAGCAGGCTTGGCGCTTGCTTGGTGCAGCAGAACGTGTTCGGGGGATTGGTGAGCCTCCGTGAACTTGAAAGGAAGGCTGGCGCACGCTGAATGTGAGCAACATGCAGCCATGCGAGCTGGAAGGCATACAAGTAGTGCGTGAACTGAGCAGAAAGTGCACAACAGGCAGAATGCACACAAGCAACGCGCAGTGCAGCAGAATGCAGTAGAAAAAGCAGTTACATGAGCGGTTGTGCAAGTGGCGGCCTGGTTTGGATTAGGGACAGACGATTATCCATGTTCCTTGGAGGAGTTGCTGGTCTAAAGGCAGTTTGGAAGACAACTTGGGCAGTTGGTTGACTTAAGGCGGTTTTGACGAAAACCACTGCGACACTTGGCGGCTTCTTGTACTCGTAAAAATCCTAACAGTTGGGGGATGTCCTCTGCATATAATATAGACCTTGTTGTGCAAGTTTTGGAAGTAGAGAGTTAATGAATTCGCGAAGAGAGTCATTGTACAATTAAGATGTCCTTGTATTCTTATTGTGATAATAAAATATAAGGTTGGATTCGCCAGTAAATACTTGTGTTGCTTGTTTACTTGCGCTCGAATATGGGTTCTCTTGTGCATTTATACTTGCTGTACATTTGTGCAATTAGAGAGACTCTTATTCACTCAAACTAAACAATTGAAGTGGTCATTCAATATAGCGGCGATAGTAAAGACGATGGAAGAACGGTAGTAGCTTTGAAGGCTTAAGTATGAAAATATAAATTGAACTCTTTATAATAAACCCCATGTTAATTTATAAATTACAATGAACTATTTCTCAGTTTGACAATATATAACAAAATTACCTCAGGGGCATACCTATCAGCTTTACATTACCGCCTTGAAATAAGTCTATCTAAAGATAGATGTTAATTGTAATATGAGTATAACCTCAAGGGGGTTTTGGTAATTTTTGAAACTGTTGGAGGTTTCTCATAAATTAACCTAACTCCGGGGGTGGTCAGTGTAATATTTTCGAAGAGGGAAATAAGTCAACCTAAGGCTAGATGCTAGTTATAATATAGGTGTAACCTCATGGGGGTGTTTGGTAATTTTTGAAACAATGGGGATTTTTCATAAATTAGTCCAATCTCAAGAGTGGTCAGTGTATTTCGCCCTAATTTCTAATATTTTAAATTATTTTATTCTTCATTTGTCTTGAATTTAGTAACACTACAGGAAAACCGGCGTTTTCCAGTGGAAAAAATTCCATTGGATAATTCCAGGGAAATTCCGACAAAAATTTCCCTCTGGAAAAAATATATATATATATATATAATTCAAAAAAAATTAATAAAATTCCGAGGTCCCCAAGAAAATTCAAAAAAGAAATTAAAAAATAAAACATGCAAAATTCCGATAGAAATTTTCGTCGAATTTTTTTTTTATTTTTTTCTGAATTTTGGTTGAATGACATATTTATTTTAGATTACAAAATGTTTAATTAAGTTCATGTATAGCCTTGTGGTATGGCTATTATTCTCCCATCCTAAAGGTCCAATGTTCAAACTCCATTAGATGTAAAAGTTTTTTCATTTTTTCCAAAAAAATTTCTTGGGGAATATTCCCCCAAATTGTCACCAGAATATTCTGGGAGAACTCCGGAGGAATATTCTGCTGGAATTTTTTTTTTTTCTGAATTTCGAGCAAGTTACATATTTATTATAAATATCAAAATATTTAAACAAGTTTAAACATAACCTAATGGTAAGACTATAATTGTCCTATCCAAGAAGTCCAACGTTCAAACCCCAATAAATGCAAAAGTAATTTTATTTTTTCACAATTCTTTTTTGGTAAAATTCTATATGTAAATACATATCCTTATTAACTATTATTATTTTTTTTGGTATACGTATGTTTATATAATATATATAATATCAATGTTTTGAAAATCGGACCGGACATAGAAC
This sequence comes from Petrea volubilis, assembly GCA_026212405.1. Taxonomy (NCBI): domain Eukaryota; kingdom Viridiplantae; phylum Streptophyta; class Magnoliopsida; order Lamiales; family Verbenaceae; genus Petrea; species Petrea volubilis. Next base: position 18,551 of record JAOWBU010000355.1, read on the forward strand.
CGGCCGTCTTACTGGTTACTAGTTCGATCGGTTCAACCACCGGTTTGACCGGTGTGACGTCATAATTAATTATAAAATACATTTAATTATATATATAAATATGATATTGTAAATATTAATGAAAAAATATAAGAATAGTGCAATTAAAATATAAAAAATATTAAAAAATTTTCTAACTTTTTATAATTATTTTAAGAGATAATTACTCCCACCACCCTTGAGATTTGACCTAATTACAAATAATACCCCCTTGTATCGGTTATTACCAATACCCCCTATGTTTTGTTGCCATCTTACAATTTTCACTTTTCGTTAAGTTGACTAATAGTCAACATTTGCCCTCCGACGTGATCTTCCTAAATTACCCTTTTGAAGGCAAGAATGTAATTTAAACAAATATGAATTGACTCATTTACCCTTGAGGGTGTTTATGATAAATAATATCATTATTTGAGGGGTTTCATGAAAATTATGTACAATATCAGTGTGGCACCCCTTCCGCTAGGATCTTCCTATACGGTTGGAGACCACCGACGATCGCACTGAGCACAAATTTTGAAATTCACACCCAGTGCGAACGCCTAACTTAACAATACGCAGTGGAGGCAGAGTAAAAGATGCAACATGAATAATATATAACTATGTTTAGTACAACCAAGTAGCGCAACCGAGTAAAACATCAAAATAGCCAACTAGTGGCATCAAGTAGCAAACTACGGATTACACATCAAGACAAAGCGAAATGAAGTTTAATATAAACAACTGGAGAAGCAGCTACCATCCAATGCACTCCCATTATTCTGATTCTGAGGCAATGAACAGAAAGAAACGAGGGGTTAAGTCAAAATGACTTAGTGAGGCCACATATAGATAGATATATATTTGACTGAAAATGAGACTCAAAACAATTAAATCATAATAAAGTGCGCGTAGTGTGAAATGTAACTTGATAATAATAACTGAACTGGGTAATATGGATAGTGAGCCCAAGACGGAGTCTCCAACCTTATGACTACCCAAAACAGATAAATCATAATAGAAACCCTTATGCCTCCCTTGTCGAGAAGCCACCTCGACACTAAACAAGACGGAGATGTATCGCGCGTCCGTGCAATACATCGCTCCAATCCCTACTACAGTCATCCTCCGGTTGTACGTAGAAATTGGTTTCACGGAATGGTATCATATAAAAGGTTCCATCGATGGTCCGTTCCGCCTGATAAAATTCCTTTTATAAGTACCTGGGTCCAAACTTCCCAAGGGCGTCCCCAAGGGTAAACGGAAATATAACAGAACAGATATGGCTCACAACTTGTCAACAAAGCAATAACTTATTTTTACACCCGGGATACATAGAAATATAATTAAAATATGATATCCCAAAGGTGTCAAAAATCATTTCGGGACAGATACAACTGGCAATATCATAGAATGCAATACTTTTGAAAATAACTTGTCTTATATGTATGGAAGGTTTTATGGATGTATATATAGGTGGGGAAGACATGCTATAAATAGGGAGTGTTTTGTGTGTTGAGAGTGGAGTGAGTGTGGGTGGGTGTTTTTAGGCGGGATTTTGTGTTGTGTTTGTGTTTGTGTTGTGTGATGGAAATGAAGATCACCCCTCTCCTATTTTTAGTTGTTGGCCAAGAAACAAGATTATTTTATTAGGTTTTATCTTGTTAATTAATGCGATCTTCCAACTAGGCTTATCATTAATTATGTTCACACCTAAGTGTGGTTGTAAGTTACACAAGTGTTACCCTAAATAATATGAGTTGTACCCTAAATTATATTATGTGTGATCCTAAAATGATGATTCAAGCCCTAAACTCATTAGAATGCTCCAAGTATAAGATTTGCTAGATTCACCAAATAAATGTAGGAAGATATTTTAATAAAATATTAACACAAAATCAAATAAAATCAAATAAAATCTGATTTTTATTGTCCTAATCTTATAAAATCTGAAATCATATTTTTATTTCATTAAAAATTCGAATTTGTAGTTATTTATGTTTGTAAAAATCAAAAATTTGGGTTTTAGGGCATAAAATTAGGGTTTTAAGGTCTAAAATTCGAAAATTCATAAATAATTTAGAAAAATTCCAAAATGATGAAGTTTGATCTTTATAAATCTGAAATTATATGTATATTTTCCAGAAATTAAAAATGTTTTAGTTATATTTTCAAAAATTACAATTTAGAACAAAAGATTTCAAAAATTGTGGTTGAATGTCAAATTCGTTTGAAATTTGGAAAATCATGTAATTATCACCTCACATAATTTACATATAAAAGAAGGATCATACAAAACATGAAATATTAGAAAGCATGCGTGTATATTATAAGAACCGGTTTATATCGTTGTTAGACCAAAAATCGGGATGTCACAACTCTCCCCCCCTTAAGAGAATGTGGTCCCCAGATTCTTACCTGATTGAGTAGCTCCGGATAACATTTACGTATTTTCTCTTCTGGTTCCCAAGTTGCTTCTTCGACTTGATGGTTTTGCCATAGTACCTTGACGAGTGGAATTTTCCGATTTCTTAACTCTTGGAACTTTCGATCTAAAATGCGAATAGGTTTTTCTGTATAGGTAAGGTTAGGTTCAGGGGGTATGTTTTCAGGTGGAAGGATATGGGTTTCATCAGGGCAGTATTTTCGGAGCTGAGATACGTGAAATACGTTGTGGATTCCTGTTAGGCTAGGTGGTAAGTCTAGTCGATATGCGACTTCTCCTATTCGCTCTATGATCTCAAATGGTCCAACATACCTGGGATTCAATTCTCCTCCTTTACCAATCCTTGTAAATCCCTTCCTTGGAGAGACTTTAAGGAATACTCGATCCCCGACTTCAAACTCCAATTTTCTTCGTCGTTTATCCGCATAACTCTTTTGTCGATCCTGGGCAGCCTTCATCTTTTGTTTGATAATTTGCACTTTGTCAATTGCATCTTGGATGAGTTCAGGTCGTACTGCTCTATGTATTCCAGCCTTTGTCCATCTCCATTCATCCAAGTCCCAATATACCGGTGATCGACACTTTCTTCCATACAAAGCTTCATATGGTGCCATCTGTATTGAAGCTTGATAACTATTGTTATAAGCAAATTCTATCAAGGGCAAGTGCTTATTCCAGCTGTCACAAAATTCCAATACGCACATTCTCAACATGTCCTCCAAATAGGCTATCAATCTTTCTGTCTGCCCATCCATTTGTGGATGCGAAGCTGTACTGAATTGCAATTTAGTGCCCATATGCCTTTGTATGCTTCGCCATAGTCCATATGCTGAATGTCTGAGGGTGTTATTTGTAATTAGGCCAAACCTCAGGGGTAGCGGGAGTAATTATCTCTTATTTTAAATTCCTGCTAAAAAACCTCATTTAACACCAAATATTCAACCAAATTCAGAAAATATTAATCATACGAAACAATAAACTCCACCATGATATTTATAAGTATCTTTTAATCACAAATTACTAATAAATGAAATTATCCTTCAAAACCCATAAAAGAAGAAAGATTTTGTAATTATCTCCTTGAAGCAAAACTTGTCCGCCCAAATATCAAACTATGCTATCAGCCGACACATTATGCTTATGTATTTCTATTTTTCTCTGGCAAATCCAACACAGGAGGGCTTTATCTCCAACCTTACACATCTTCTGGGCGCAATACTCCAGAAACAAGAGTTATTTGTTTAATGAATTCAGGAAAATTGACACAAGAAATTGAAAAAAAAAAGGGAAATTTTGTAGATTGATTTTTAGGAGAAGAAGGGAGAAGAATAAGGTGAAAAGAAACAATAGGCTTGCGGCTGGCCAACAACAACCCTAAACAAAACAAAAGGTTAATATTTCTTTTTTTTTTTTTAAATATGTGACCCGCCAATTCGGCCGGTCGAACCAGCATCGATTCAACCGGTTATTAGCCGGTTCAGGCTGGTTCACACTGGATCAATTAAGGGCTGGTTTTTTGGGGTCAATCGGACCAGTCAGGCCACCGGTTCCTAGTCGAACAGGCCATTCCGGTCCAGGTTTAAAAATATTGTATAATACATATGTTTATATAGTATCAATACTAGCTTTTATCTATTGTTACTTATACTATGTTTTAATTATTTATAATATATTTATTGGTATACATATGTTTATATAGTATCATACTATCTTTTAACTATTGTTACATATACTATCTTTTAATTATTTATAATATATTTATTGGTACAAATATTTATATAGTGTGTGTGTGTGTGTGTGTGTATATATATATATGTTAATAAAATAAGAACATGCAAATAAATATATATATATATAAACAAAAGAATTTTGAAATTTTTTTAAAATTGAAAGAAGAATGTTAAAATAAATTAAAATAAGAAAACTAAATACATATATAATAAGTATAAGACAAAATAAAATACAACACAACTTCTTACAATAGCTTGGTGGTAAAGGATTGGTCATCCAGTGGTGGCCGAAGAAGCGGTGGGGTCCAGCTGTGGCGACAGGTCCACGGTGGCAGCGACGGTGTCCATGGTGGCGGCGTCAGTGATTGGGCAGGCAGCGGTCCGTCGGAATTCTGGCAGAAAGTGCCATTCTGGGGCCATTTTTTCCTGCGAGCATGATTCTGCTGGACGTCCACCAGATCTACAAATTTGCTTGTTTTCCTGTAGTGTAAATATTGAAAAAAATTTATTCGTTTAGTAAATATAATAAAAAATTATAATTTAATTTATTTAAACCCAAGCACAAAATTGGATTATTATTATTATTATTATTATTATTATTATATATAAAGCATTAGACCCGCCTAATTATTATTATTATTATAATATATAAAGCATTAGACCCGCCTAATAACTACTTTTTGTGTCCTTAGTCTCGCACTTTTTTCTTTTTTATGTTTTTCTTTTTCTCTCTCCATTATCTTATCTCTTTCCACTCTCTCTCTCTCTCTCTCTCTTTAATGTGATACCATTAGTTTTCTTTCTATTTTTCTCTTTCCTTTTTTTATTTATTTTTTCATTCATATAATCCATACTATATATAAAGCATTAGACCCACATAATAACTATTTTTTGGTATCTTTGGTCTGACTTCTTTTTTTCTTTTTTATGTTTTTCTTTTTCTCTTTCAATTCTCTTACTTCCTTCCACTTTTCTCTCTCTTTTATTTAACATGATATCATTAGTTTTCTTTAATTTAATATAATGTTAAATTATTTTGTCTTCAGTAAATTTATTTAATGTATTAAACATAGTTAAAAATATAAATTCAAATAAGAATGTAATAATTTTTTAATTTTATACTATTCAAATTTTTACATACATAATTAGATTATATTTTATGTTTAATTTGTGCATGAATTGAGTGTGCCTCATGCACTAGTTATTATATAAAGAGGAAGCATCATTCATAACTATCTTTGGTCTAATAATTTTTCTGATCAATAAATTTTTTCTTTTTTTTTTCACTTTGCCTCAGCTCTATCTTTTCCCACAATTTTTTTTTCTACTTTGTCTTCCTTTTTTCTTTCTCCCTCCCCTCTCCCCTCTCTATCTTCTTTCATCTCCAAATACTTTTCAAAATCATTTTCTTTTTACTTTCTTTGTAGTTGTTTTATTTTTTCATTATAAATTATTTTATTTTTACTTATAACTAATTTCATAAATATATTTAAAATAGTTAAAAATATTTTTATAGTATAGATACTTTTAAATTTTATTATATTATTAAATTATATGATTTTTTTAGTATACACATACATCAAATGTGCCAATATTATTAATTAGTATTATTTTGTTTCACTTGCGTCGAGTGTGTCGAATGAATAGTAATGTAGAATGTATTATCTATTTCTATGTTTTTCATGTATAGTACAACGAATCCATAGTAATTCATACTACAGTACTTTATTTTTCATTAATATTATTTTAACAGAAAGGAGGAAAAAAATGACTGTACCTAATGATTATAGAAGAAATTTATATTACTCCATATTATAATTGCAAATTTCATTATTATTTTGATTCATCAGGAAATGAAAAGAAAAAGTAATTGTGCATAATGATAAACATCATATAAGGTACAGAAAATTCATACTAATTAATCCATATTGTTCTACACTTCTACGTCAAATTTCATCAATATAACACATTTTGCTATATTAAATGACCTGAGTAAATAAATGCACCTTGATCGTGATTCACATTTTGATCTTGGTTGCTACTTGTATTGCCACGTTCGTGAATGGAATAAGTATTATCACAAACTATGGGTCTTAAATGATAAGTGTGTCGAACCACATTGCAATCATTTTCTGCCAACAATTACAATAAAATCAAATAAAAAAAATTAAAATCAACATTTTTTATGCACTTAAACTTTTAGAAAAGGTAAACGTGGTCAAAGATAGTACTATAACATATAATGCGCACTCAGAT
>JAOWBU010000356.1:0-25000 GCA_026212405.1 Petrea volubilis
CTTTAGAATGTTGTGTAATAAATTGGGCATGATTGACATATATATTCTAAAATGAGGGTGAAAGCTAGAAAAATGTATATTTGTGTTTTTCTTGTGTTACGAGACAATAATAATGAAATAAAGTGAAATGTTGATATCATTAGATATGATCAAACGGTCTACAAGTTGGGAATACAGTCAATAAGGTACCATAACATGGTCATATTACGACCATGTTGTGAGAATATACAAAAATGCTTTTCTAAGTTCAAAATTTCTGAAATTTTCTTAACTAGAAAGATTTTGTCATATATATGTTTTAGGCTTGCAGAAAATCTTTTAGTAAAATAACTTTTGCGCATGCTGATTAAACTATGTCGCTTTGAATGCTTTGTTATTATAAGATCAAGATAAGTATTTTCGCTTAAATCATATTCAAAGTACCAATTAATAAGATGATCTATACAATAAAAGTACAACCCACTGTTGGAGATATTGAATATTTGAGGTGTCGCCTCTCCAACACTTTAAGTTTTAAATTTTAAATGAGGCAGTCATCAATTGTGGTATCTAAATAAGATCAAATAAGAGGTCATGTATTTGGATTTCATCGTCTTACATGTATGAAAAAGAGTTTTACGTGCAAGGCTGGATAATAAAAAAAATCCACTTGAATGTAGGGCAATATTGAAAATATTAAATATTTGATGTTTTTTCTCCCCAACAAGTTAAGCTACGAGCCAGCCATGCAACACCTTGAAAGGTTAAAGTCTCTTTATTTTTCCATAATTATAACTACAACTATCTTTAGTGTTATTGGACTTAGGCCTAAACCTTTTTTGTAAATTAAGTACAAATTCACTACTTATTTATGTTAAAAACTTAAACAGGGTATGCTCATTTACATCAAGCTAATAAGTATGTCAGATCGGTTGAATAGTAAAAATTATAATTTTTTTTGTGAGTATTTATATATAAAATTTTGATAGGGGAGTGGTTTTAATTGAGAGAGAGGAAGAAAAAAAATTAAAATATTCGTAAATTGAAAATGATTTATATGATAATAAAAAGTAAAAATAAAAAAATCAAATGAAATTGACTAAACATAAAGTATGGTAAGTTTTATAACATAATCTTAAAGGATTATACTAGCACATCACTGCGTGGTTAAAAAAAAAAATGGGAAAGAAAAGAAAGAAAAAGGAAAAGAGAAACCAAACTATTTTCTTAACCAAAAAATTACCTTTGCTTATTCCTTGGACTTGAACGAAATTATTTTACTAAATTAAATTTTATCTATGTAAGTAGGCTTGATGTGGGATACTTTGGTTTAGTCCACTTGAACCAATGAAAGACTGCCACATTGAAAAGCCTCCATCCTTGATGGAGCCGTTAGATTGGTGTTGCCCCTTCGTTGAGGACACTCATCATGAACCCATCTCCAGTGGCCAATGATATAGACCTTAGCAGGGTAGATGCTCTGATGTAACCACCCTCGAGAAATCCAAGATTATTTTGTGGTCCTTCACCTTCCGTATGCATGCGCGCATTACCATCTAATGCATAACATTTTGACAGACTTGGAAGGGGACGACCCTACACTCAATTCACGTTAGTCCTAAAGAAATTGATGTGCTTATCAACCCTCATCTATAAGTACCTATGCAAACCTACCAAAGTAAGTTCTATTCATCACCTTACAGTTACTCTGTTAAAATACTTCTCTCTTTGACTTAAGCATTAGAGGGTTTTCACTAGAGACGCTTTTGGATAGTTCACATGTGTTCCAACTTAGCACACCAACATCTTGTCGAATCCAGGTATGCTCTTCTCGAGGATGTGCTAAACCCCAACTTCCGACCTTATCATTTTGATGCTAGAGAAAGGGCTTCTCAATTGTTTGATGAAGAAACGGTCAACACGTGCAGAACCGTGGTCAATACAGGGCCATCGCACATCCCTGCTCACAATCCCCCCTGGGAAGACCCCATAGACCCTCAAAATGAAGCTTAAAGTTGCCTCCATCAAGATATGCCCTGCCTCGAAAGGCTTGATTCCCCCAAATCTTGTCGTGATGACCCAAGAGCAGCTTCTCATATTCCTGAACAAGTTATGTACGTTGAACCAACCTCCAAATGTGGGGGGCACGAGGCTAGTCCATGTTCTCGTGGCCTCGTAACCCCCGCCCCCCATTCCTCCAAAATGTACTAGTAATAGTTCAGGTACTGCCACCACATCGTCCAAGAGCCCGGGAGAGGGTTCACCCTACCCCATCTCATTTTACGGAGGTGGTTGAGTCATAAGATTCAATCGAATCAAGAAAACCCGAGGCACATACACCACGAGCGGCGCTCCATTCTCAGCCCCTAACTGTAGCAAGATGACATCGAGGAGATCTTTCATCAGGTCTCAAAGATGCACAAAAGGGTAGCAGAATTGAGAAGGAGAGGCGCAGATCGCCCAGATATAGTAGAGCTATCTCACTAGATGGAGGATCTAAATCTCTGCCTTAACAAGTTAGCAGGAGCGTTGAACCAATCTAAACCAGCACAGGTATGTCAGCATCAACAAGGAGATTACCTCGATCACTTGTGCTTCAAGCTTAGAGAAGCACGTGTTGCCCTGGTTGTATTGTGCCGCTGAAAAACCACACTTTGTTAAGGAGATTGAAAAAGACGCCGAAGAAGAAAGGAGTGAAGAAAGGAAATAAGTATTGTGCTTTCCATCGTCAATACAAAAACCATGACATAGAGGGTTGTTACGCCCTCCAAAACAAAATCCAAAGACTGATTGATGAAAGCAATATAGATTTAAAGAAGTTTGTGAAAATAGAGGACAAAAAAGGTCGAGGAGAAAGTAGCAACCGTGGGCACTCTCGGTTGCCTAAAAGGGAGCACTACGAGTCACCCCATATCCTTGAGGAGGGATAGAACGCCCCCTCCTCGATTAGACAAGAAGCCCGGACTTGATCAAAACTTTCCCACATAAGGCGTCATCAATACCATTGTAGGAGGGTACTTTGGAGGATCAAGGAAATTGATCAAGCGATGCTTGCAATAATGTCAGGTACATATTGAGAAAAACCTCTAGAACACAAAGATCAAGGTCAACTCTATAGGCAGCAATGCCACAACATTTAGTGAAGCTGACTAGATGCACATCCAGTAATGGAAAAAATCCATAGCTATTAGCCATGGAATTAGCTACGAAGTAAAAAAAGCGACAAAAAAAAAAATAGCCATGGATTTTTTGTAGCTAATCCATGCCCAAATTTAGCTACGGATTTTCGTAGCTAAATTTGGTGGGTAAATTGGTGCGAAACTTGGCTCCAATTTAGCCACAGATTTTTCGTAGCTAAAGTGAGCATTCGTTCCTCTAGGGTGAGGTATGACTCTACTACTTCCGAAATAAATGGAGATCTTTCCAGCATAGGGTTTTAAGGGGGCAGAACACGACGCACTTCCCCATTTACCTCTTGTCATGTTTTTTATTTCTCCTCTTACTTAGACAAGCACTCGATCTTAGTATGGAATTGACTTATCTGGCGCTTGACGCAGGCTAGGTAATTCGCCCTTGGATCCCATTGACTGTGCTCGCAGGGGCTAGGGGGTCTTGGACCTAATTAGCTAATCACACTGGTCATAGCATTAGTGTCCTTATTGGTTGGGTCCACATTTTTTGGATTCTGCCACCTCTTCATGATAAGTTTGGCAACAACTTTCCTAGGCATGTGAATCTCAATATGACAGGATAGGATAGGCGTATCGACATTGGTGTAGGGGGGAATTCATCTTGTTGGCAGATGGTGAAACACCCCCTGAAGGTAGATGTATTAGGGTTTGATCATCGCATGCCCCTAATAGCTGTCGAATCTTTCTAATCGGGAGGGTCATGCTCTGCCATGACTGTCTCTTACCTTGTCATAAGCGGTAGGTGATGAGATGGCCCGATCTCGTGAGAGGCCAAAAGGGGGGAATCTCATGACCCTTTTCTATATCCAAAACATTCACATTCTCTTCTCCCCTTCTTTGAGAGACCTCTGTGGGGTCACAGTTATCGTGGACTAAATGAGCTTCGAAGGCATTTGTTCTTCGGGTGTTTACCATGGTAGCACCTCTGACAGATGGCCCTTCCTCTAGTGCCAAAATGATGCGGTGCTTTTTTAGTTGACAAAAGAACAAAACTTCTTCCTCCGGGATCTGTGCTAGTAGTCCACCTGTCAAATCAGTTGAGAACAAAAGAACAAAAGTGAAATGATCATACATAACTCTAGTCGGTTTTACTGTGACGTAGGCTCTCCAACGCTCAAATCAGTTAGAAGGTTCTTTTTGGATAAGGAAGAAGATGGATAGTAGTAACAAGTAATGTGTGTTTTTAGTTGAGATGAGTGAGATACCTTTTCATAGTGAAGGGAGAACCTATTTACATGAGATAGCCATGATTTGACATATTTGGTGGGGGTTAGTCCTTGATCGATTTCTAGAGTACATAAAGATAGCTCAAGACATGCTCTTTGCCTTTCGGGCCTACCATCAAGATGGCGTAGCCCTACTCTTCATTTAATGAGGTTTGACTTTACATTTAATGCACATCCCATGCAATTAATACAAAAGATATCCCTCAAGAGCGAGCATTAATGGCTCATAAGACTGGCTTGACAACTGCATCATGTCAGGCCATTGTTGGTAGCTGCAGCTATCCTTGCTTGCCAAGGGTCAGTAGTGATTTTCTCTGGGGTTGGTCGCCACGTATTTGGTTTGGTGCCTAAGGTGCCTCATATTTCTTGCCCTCAAACAAAGCCACGTCTCTCGAAGGTTCTGTATCTCTTGTGGTCTTTCGAGGGTATCTACTATTTTTGTAACTAGCTTCTGGTTGGGATCTTCTCAAGGGATCTAATAGGCCTTCCTTTGAGGCTATTTTCCTTGGACTTAACCTAAATAGGCACAAGGCATGTCATCCCTTAGTGGTCTTTCATCCCTTGGAGGGGATCTGAAGAGGGTCAACCTTTCCTCAAGGGACTTTCGTCTCCTCGAGTGCTTTTCCTCCCGGCTGTGCCTTAGCTTTAGGAGCGTTTTCAATGACCCATGGGGTGGCATGCCCAGTAGAGTGGAGGTTACCCACGTCAAATATGGATGCAATTTTTTTTATTTTAACTAATTAAATTTTTTTATAGAGGGCTTTTGAGCCATTTATTTATTTTACAAGGGCCAAAATACAAATAATCTATTGAAACATGTGACGCCCACATGATAAATCCATTAGTTTTTAATGGAAAAGTTACTGGAAGGTTCAAATTTGATAAAAAATGTAACATGAGGGATCAATTTTGATAGGACCTATATGTGAAGGACCAAAATTGCTTTCGAATCAAGCGTAAGAGACGAAAAATGAAATTAACCAAATAATAATCGATCATTGAATACGGCTAGTGCTAGTAGAACTACTTTAGTATTTTAGGGTCAATTTGAATAGGTTTAAGAAAAATTCTTGTCGAGTAATATTTTTTACAATAGAATTTTGTTAAAAACTAAACGGTTTTGTGTTTGGAAGTGGTAATTTAAATTTAAAAGTGTTTTAAAAATTAAAAAGTTCGTTTCTTTTGAAGTTTTTATAGATATCAACTTAAAGACTCTTGCTTATGCTTTTTAGAAAAGCCCAAACAAATGCCATTTTTTGTTTTTTTTGGACTAAAATGGTTTTTCTTAATTTTTTTTAAGTGCTTCCACCTCTACCAATCAAAAGAAACAAAAAATACATCTAAACAGGGTCTTAATCGTGTATAAAACTACAAAATATTTACTCACGTCACATTATAACACAACTACGCCCTTAATTGTCTCTCACTCTCAAACATTCATGGCCTCCACAACCATGAGCATTTCTTTCTCCTCTATTACTAACATTTCAACTATCATCAACCTTCGCCATCGTCCTCCAATGGCGGCGCCTCGGGCTCAATTCTTCCCATTGCCGTTCGCCGCTAAAACTCATCTACTTCGATTACGCGCTGCTAATTCCAGCCACGCTAGTGTGAGTGTAATTTTTTGTGTGTGTGCGTGTGTGTGTGTTTCTGTTTATTTTTCGCTCCATTTATCTCAGCATGACTGAATTTAGTATTGGGAGCATTCATGATTCTATTTTCTTGGGGAGTTTACAGAGCCCTAGTTTTGAAAGTTCACCAATTGCATTTCTTGTGAGGAGAACAAATTTCGCCGTAAAAGTAAATTGCTGTGAGTTCCAATTTCTTGAGATTTTTAAGATGCTAATTTGGTTCTCGAAGCATAGTTTTGATCAAACTGAGCTCTCGATTTTCCTTTGACATTTCTGTCTGGAGTGTTTTGTTCTGTCAGAATTCTTTTTCATAGCTTTTCTGGTGTTAATTTTTGACCTGAGATTCTCCCTGATGGAATTATTGTGCCATAGTTGTGATCATTCCATTAACTGAAAATTTTCTCTGTGTTAATTGTGATTTTTTGAGATCCTAGGATGCTGAAGGTTTTCTTGGTTTTGGTTATTGAATTATATTTTGAGTATTGTCTCTCGTATTACATGTCTCGTTGGTGCACGGCTAGAGGCCCGAGTCATCAGATTTTGACAGCAGTTCTGTGGAGAAGCAAGGTATTTTAGATTTTGGAATAGCGACAAATGTCTTTAATGAATGTATCATATTTAGACCAGATAATATATCTCATTCATTCTGCCTGATAATTTCGCTTATCTGTTTGTTTGTAGGTTCTAATGGGGAGGAAGAAAACTTTCAAGCAACCTCATCGAATGAGTATCTACTACTTGCCTTGCAAAGTTTTAATTGCTAGGGAGGATTGACGATTACTTATGTGCTGTGCCATTGCACATTATATTTTTGCATATATTCCTACCATTTGACTAGATTTTGTTGGGCGGCATAGCATTGACTTCACTTCATGGACATTATTTGTGTATCTCATGTTACATGAAGTGTATGTCTGTACGTTTTTGCACTCTTCATAAATTGTACATTAAGTCAAGATCCTTCTGGATAATATCTCTTTCACCTGCCAAACCTTAAAATAAGATTTAATTTACTTTTTGATGCATATGATCGCTTTATTTCCAAGGGATCATCTTTTCCTTTTTAATGCTAATATCCCATTCTTGTTTTCTGAACTTGTCAGGATACTCAACAGATTGAAGAGATATGGCGTCTCAGGAATTTTGTCCTATGGCCTACTGAATACTGCTTACTACCTTACTACTTTTCTTGTGGTCTGGTGAGTGATTTGCTTAGAATTAAAGAGAAAAATAGTATATAAAACCAAGCTAATTCTGAGTGTTTATTTATTTATTTATTTTCATTTTTACTTTTTCAGTATATCATTAAGCACATATGATCTTTGGCACATTATTTTATTTCATGACATGACATCATAACTTCTAGGCTGCCTTTTTCTCTCCATGTAACCTATTTTCCCTTATTTATTTGTTCATTCATATTGATGTATACATTTAGCATGTGGGATGTTTTACTCAGTGCATCCCTTTCAATTGCCCATCACATATGTTCTGGTTGGGCCTACTTACAAGGTTTTAAGCCTATGCTGCCAAGAGTATATTAATACTGTATTAACTTGCTTGATATAGGTTTTATGTCGCCCCTGCACCTAGGAGCATGGGTTATTTGGCGGCCGTTGAAAGGTAGAATAATTTCTTAATTGCTTATTGAGGTTTCAAGTATGATTATAAGTTGTGTTATTTGCAGATTTGTCAAATTAATGGCCATGGTGTGGGCGGGGAGCCAAGTAACTAAGCTTGTGCGAGCTGGAGGGTGAGCTGCCGAACCATATTTTTAGCAATAGGGGTTAGTTTCAGTTTGACTCAATTTATATATGCTTCTCCCTTCTCTCCCTCCCTTTACATTGATAAGTTAGGGTAATCCCCTTATTGAATATCTAATTTCTCTAACTAGTACCCCCCCCCCCCACCCCCCCACCCAACTGGAAGTTCAGGTAGTATTTTTTTTGGTCAAGCTTTTCACATGAAACTCTTTTGCATAAAAGAGGTAGCAATGTTGATACCTCTTTCTTGGCTTGACTCTAATGATATTATATTGAATGGCTACCTCATCTAAAAGTTTAAACTATTAGAGTTGTGAGATAATAGATATTTAATATCTCTTAAATTCCATGTATCGAGTCATACCTCTCTTTCCCTGACTGCAATCCATACACTACAAATACCATGCCTATACATGCATTTATAATTTGTTGTGTTCTTGTAAAGTGTCAAGATTGGTTATTATTTGGTCAAGCTATAGTTAAAATCACTGTACAGTGAACAATAGATTCCTAATGTTGTGATTGCTCTATTCAAGTCATTAATGTTAATGATAAAAGTATTTAGGAAGGCAAAAGGAAAATGCAAGTTTATCGTATAGCATTGAGATTTTCCTATTAGGGCTACAGATTTATATATTTTTTTCCTTGAGCTGTCCTTATATTGATCTTGAAATGGAGGTTTTGTAATAGAACTTTTCATGTCTAAGTCTATTTTGTCTAACTGTTTTATGTTGTAGCTGGAACTTTTATGAAATATATGAATCTGCTTTAGTCTTTTGGTTATACCATTACATGTTCCTGCCTGTTCTGGTTTATGCAGAGAGATTTTCCTATGATATTTAAAGGAGTGTTTGGGTGATCATATAAGTTATAAGCAGCTTAAAATATCTTATAAAATATTTTGGAGCTTATAGCATGCTATAAAAGTTTTGGTAAAATTGTTAGGAAAGAGCTTAAGTTCAAGTAAGGAGTTGCAAATTTATTGTAAAAATTCTAAAAAGCTCTATAATTTCTATTATATTAATTACACAATTGATATTACCAACATATGGTAAGCTCCATCATCTTATTTATCCAAACACATTAAAAGCTTATATGAAAAACATTTTATAAGCTCCTGCAATATCTTATAAAATGCAGGATCTTGTAACACCCTCTAAGCTAGCAAGTATCTCCTAACTCCCAATTTGAAAAAGCCTCTCCTGTTCCAGTCACCTTTTTCAACAATATTTTTTGTATTTCTAAGTTGAGTTCTGCATGCTAACTGCATGCTGTCAAGTTAGGGGACTTTGCAAACGTGCTGGTGCATGGATAATATGAACCTCGTAAGCATTTTATCAATAGAAATATGAATCTATGGCTTCCTCTTGGCAGGGCTCTGGCACTTGCGCCGTTTGTGGACAGAGGATTATCATGGTTCACTGTCAAGTTTGGGTTTGAGTCCCAAGGGAAGGTATGTGAATTAAGGACGGAGGCAGAAATTTTTATTTGCAGGGGGCTAGGCTGAACTTCACAAAATATGAACAATTATTTTTATAATTTTACAGGGGAAGGAATTTTGAATTTTTAAATAACATATAAAACAAATCTCCCTCCCTCATACTGACTATCATAATCTACAGGCATTTGTGGCTATCGCCGGGATCTGTTTTGGGTTTGCATTCTTGATGTTTGTTATAGTGACCTCACTTTGGGCATAAGGTCTTTCACATTGTTTGGTTGTGATACAACAATGATGATTTGCCCTGATAGCTCATCTCTTGCGTTCTGTGAAAACGGTTGTTCGTCTGAGGAACTTAAGAGTGATGCTACTTTACAACAGTAGCTGCATTAATCCCAGGATACCCTCATCGATTTTGAACGTGTAAATGATGTTTTGTTAATTACTGAAATTTTTATTATTGTTTGATGATGGGAAAATGGTATGGATCAGATTTAAAGTATGTACATTGACAACCGAGACTCCAAATTTTCACTTGTACTGCTGAGGTTACTGGTTGCTTATGCACAGTTAAGAATGAAGATGACAGGAATTGAACCAAAGTCGACTGTATGTACATGTGTATATATATACACTAGTTAAAGGCTGGGCACCGGACAAGGTGCAGTGCGTGTTGTGGTTGGTTGGATGTGTATGATAATTGTTGGCATGGTGCGCTAGTGTACGTGTGCTTGTATTGGTGCATGTATGTTTATATATACTAATAATCGGAGCACATTGGATGGGTGTGCAATAAAATTAAATTAAGAAATATATTTGCTATAATTTTACATATTAGAGTTTTACTTCATGAAATTAATCAGCAGAAATTGAGAAACAAATATGGTGAAGAAAAATTCGAAACTAGAGCATACAAATAAATTATACCAAAGCATCATTACATTGAAAAAGAAAAGAAAAGAAAAAAAAAGTGAATGAAGCATGGCTGGTAAAAAGAAATACACTTGAAAGCTATAATGCGCGGAGAATCTTAAAATTAGTCATGTAGTGTCGGATACCGTGTCGGACATGACACTCCATCGACACGTGTCCAACACTACATGTGGCATGCCCATAAATTATAACAATCAAACACTTCTGATGGCGTGTCGGATACACTATCAATAACGTGTTTTGACACTTTTTGGACACTTAGAGTGTGGTTCCATATGTATTTAAGGGTATTCCAATAATAAAACATATTTAATAATAAAAATTTTGTAGAATCACTCGAAATAAGATTATTCTTACATCCAATAATTGGGGGTTTCGATGCCACCCAGTTGGGTGGCCACCCAAGGGGGTTTAATTTTACAAGTCATTAATATTGTTATTGGCTTGTGACTGAAAAAAGCTTTACATTAATTATTAGAAGAAAATTGTATTTTACACCTTTTTAATTTTTAAAATTTTAAAATAACTCACCTTTTTAAAAGTTTTTTAAAATAACCTAGATTACCTTTTCAAACTTCTATTTTACTGTTCATGTGGGTCGGAGTGTTTTTGTAAAAACCCAAATTTTAACTTTTATTTCACTAAAACCCCTCCTAAAGTATTTTTGATCATTTTAGTACATTTTTACCTATAAATTTCGTTAAAAACGTGTTTAAAACATTAAAACTCCCAACCATCTTTGTCAAAATTAAATCTTAAATTTTTAATATTACTCATTAATATTTTTTTAAATTCATAAAGTTAAATCAAGTAAAACCCCGCGTAAAGTTGATAGCCATAAAGATCAATAAAAATTATAAAATACAAAATATGGAATGTTTAGAATTATTAAAAATTCAATTATGAATCTTTAAATAACTAAAGAATTATTTACTTATTTCTATGAATTAAATTATAAAGATTTTAGTGATTATTTAAATTTCGATCTCTTATCTTACGATTTCTCATGTGATGAAACTGATTGACAACTACCTTCACCATGACAAAGAGTAGACTGTTTACATATACAGAAAGATTTCGAAGAGTCGATAGAAAATACAAGTATTATATGAAGATAGAGAACATTGCCAAGGAGCATGAACATGCTAAATTAAGGGAACGATACTATAGAAAGTTAAAGTATTGTAAAAGAATTAGAGCTGTAATGATTCTACTTAGCAATGCCTAGCTATACAAAGCATAGGCTTCGCATAGAATTAAATAAATATCAAAGAGAGTTGGATTTTCTATTATTAAGGAATTCAACTTATCATACAGGAGATGCTTTTAGAATTTATTTTTTGATTACCAAAATAAAACAAATAAATGAAGGTCTTGATGTTTTAAGCCAAGCATGAAGACAAATAAACATTTTAAACGATGGATACAAAGTATAAATCTAATTTTGAGTTTAAATATAATTCTCGAAGAATATAATAGAGAATATAAACACATTAAAACAGAAGAGAATAAAGCAAAAATACAAAGTTGCAAATCAAAAATAAAAAATACCCAACAAAATGCTCAAATATATTAGGATAGATATAAAAAATACAAATGGATAAAATAAATAAAAATATTGATGAATTAAATACAAGAATGAATAAAATACTTGAAATACTATTTGTTCTAAGCCAAGAACTTAAAGAATTAAAAACAAAGGTTCAAATCCTAAAGATTTGTAATTCAAATATTGCAGATTTAATTAAAAAATACTTATCTAAAGAAAAATAAATTTGATAAGAAAATAAAAGAAAGAGAAATTATAATTAAACCTTTAAAAACTGTTAAAGAAACTGTACATCCAAATTTCTTTGATGCATAAATGATTAATATTGAATTACCTAAAATTATAGCTGAAGAAGAGGCTCTTAAAAAGGATGATAAAGGTAAAGATATAGCTACATCATCTAATCCACTTAAATAACAAAATTCTAAATCTGAGACAGATAAAGATGTCACGACCCGGAAAAATATACAATACTATATTAAGGTTCATAAATAACACGTTTAGTACAAAATATGATGGCTTTCATGGTACATCATAATTAATCCCTATCAAGTCTAAGTAAAAGCTTCATAGTACTCCTCAGTTCCGATCTCCTGATGATCTGGTTCAAGTTGATCTAAAATAGGGATGTGAAACACGGTCAACAAACATGTTGAGTAGAACTATTACACAATTACATAAGGTGCAAGTGGGTGAAAATTGCACATAAACATGTAAAATCACGTAATACTCCCTGTTCGTCACATACAGTGACGTAATACCTTATAACTCCCACCACGATCAAACAATCAATATTCCAACCGAATCACTCTGCGATTCCACCAATCCCAATCGAGTCACACCAGTGGTCATAACCCGGGTATATGCCGAAGCCTACGATCCACTCTCACATGGAACACTCGGTCCATATGAGGAGGGATTAGGAGATGGAGGGCTGGAACACTTAATACCGGCATCTCCAATAGAATGTCCCGACGGAACTCAGCCACATCCATTCCACAATATTTCGGGCCCAACACATAATTGAGAAATAATTTCTCATAACACATAGATCATAAAGAGCATAAATAAATATATCATGTTCATGTATGTACCTTTATGAAAGCATAATAGCATGAAAACAATTATCATGATATTGACATGTATAACAAATAATTTGAGGCATAAAAACTTGAAACGTGAATATAGGCAATTGCTTGGTATTTGACCATTATTTTGGTAAACCCAAGTTAAAACCTTGTTTATGAAAATAATCTAAGATCATGTTGCCTAAACTACTTATGAGAAAGATAATAATTCTACCTTTCAAATGTTTTTAGGGACAAAAGAGGGCATATGAAGTCTATATGGAAGGCTAATAGGTATATATGGATGAAAATAGAAGGGTTTGTGTGTGTATATATATATATGTGGGTGGAAGATAGGTTATAAATAGGAAGTATTTTGGGTGTTGAAAGTAGAGTGAGTGTGGGGGTGTGTTTTTAAGGCGGGATTTGTGTGTTTGTGTGTGAAATGTGACCAACTCCTCCCCCTATTTATAGTGTAAGAATTGAGGGTAGAATGGGAAGACTTGGGAACAAAGTCTTAATTAATGCAAATCTCCCACCTATGCTTAAAATTAAATGCCAAATTAAATGCAATCCTCCACCACCCTCCTCTATTTCTAGCCTTGGTGTAACCCTAATATATGAGTCATGAAGCTAGATGAATGGAAGACCACACAAGTGCACAATTTCTAGAAGAAGATCATCTTGTATTAGTGTAGGATATTTTAATAAAATACTAAAGAAAATCAACCCAAAATCTGATTTTGTTTTATTTTCATAATTATATAAGATCTGAAATTATCTAATTATTTTAGATAAAATTCTAATTTTCATTTATTTTATTGTTAAAAACCTAAAATTAGGGTTTTATGGCACAAAATTAAGGTTTTAGGGTATAAAATTCAAAAATTCATAATTAATTTAGAAAAATTCCAAAATGATAAAATTTAATCTTTATAAATCTGAAATTATATGTATATTTCCCAGAAATTATAAATTTAACATATAACTTTTCAAAAATTGCAATTTAGGACATAAGATTTGAAAATTTGTGTTAGAATGTCAAATTCCTCTAAAATTTGAAAAATCATGTAATTTATTCAAAATTGATCTTCTCCATGAATAAAAGTCTAGAATACTTAGTTATATTATTTTGAAAAATTTTAAATATTTAATAGATGAATTTTCCAAGAATGGTAATCAAAATTCGAATATTAGCACTTTACCGTTCAAATTATAAGTTAATCTCAAAAGCAGACTAAAATTTGAAAACAACAAGCAATAATAACATTTTCAAGAAGCAAAAGATTTTAAATCTGTTATTTAAATATTAAGGATTACCGGGTTGTCAGAAAAGATGAATGAAATTAATGAATTAATTTATCAATTTGAAAAAATAGATCTTTCTGAAATAGAAGAATAAGAAGTGTTAGTAAACACAAATAATACAACTGGAGGTCCCAAGTGGTACAATAAAACCAAAAAATATGAAGTTTAGATGAATCAGATATGATGCCTGTTCCTAAATATAAAAGATAATATTATGATCATATAAAGAAAGATAAATATCACAAACAATTAGATAAATTAACTCCAGATATAAATCATGAAGGTTCTAAATTAAATATAGATTGTAAAGAAGACACTGAAAAAACCATAATTTCATGGGCAAATACTATGAAAGTTTTCTCTTTATATAACGCTGATGATACATGGACTTCAAATAGACAAATAGATTATTTAATCGCTACCTTTGATGGAATTGTTTTCAATTGGTGACAAAGATTAACTGAAAACATTACAACTTTAATAAAAAGAAATATACAAACTAAACTAATAGATAATACAGATAAAGGAATTGAAATTTTGGTTGCCTTTCTCTCTAGTGAATTTCTAGGAGAAAATTGGCAAGAACCTGATAAAGAAAGTTCTAAAGAAAAAGAAGAAGCAAGAACTAATTTAATAAACCTTAGGATTTGTAGTATGAAAAATCTCAAACAATATACATGTGAATTTAAAGAATATTATTATACACAATATTATAGTAATGAAGATCAGAGTATATATCTCAATATGTACTTTTTAAAACTTCCACATCCTTGAAATAAATATATAATGAATAAATGGAAGGAAGAAAATAAAGATTTAAACTCAACTCAAGGAAGAAGGATTAGTTTCCTCTTTTCAGAGCTAAGTAAATTGTGTAAATCTCAAGATTTATATAGAAGAACTAAAAATTTTCACCTTTATATTGTAATGAATTTGAGGTTCTCAGTCAATGGGGATGTAATAAAGAAAGATTTAATAAAAAGAAAAGAAGGTTTCATAAAAAGAAGTATAAAAACTATAATAATTTTCAAAAGAAAAATATAAAACCAAAAAGAAAATATTTTAAAAGAAAACCTAATTATAAAAGAAATAAAAACCTTTCACAATGACAATGTTGGAATTGTGGAGAGATTGGACATAAATCACCAGAGTGTAAAAAACCTAAAAAGATTCGGAGCATTGAAGCCGAATTCATAGAACTTTGAGATGAATTATTTGAAGTTTCAGATATAGAGAATTATATAGATAAAGAAATATACATTAAAGAAGAAGAATATTCCAGTAATTCTGAGAATGAATAAAGAAATAAAAGAAATTGAAGCTCAGATAAAGAAATAGAAGTTTATGAATGATCAGAAGGTTATGCTCAAAGAATAACCTATAATCAAGAAACTCTAGAAAAAACAAAAAGGTTAAAACTTGATACATCTAATCCTACTGAAAACATTTTAAAAGTTTTTGGTAGTTTAATAAAAAGAGAAAAGATAAATATATATGATTATGATGCTGTTGAAAAATCAATAAATGTTGAACATACAAAAGAGCAAATTAGATTAAATTTGCTTACTAAATCCTCAATAAATCAAGCTTTAAACAAAATAAAAAATAAAGAAGTAAGAAAAAAGATAAAATATGTTTATCTTGGCAGGATTCAAATTCTAGTTAAACCTTTATTTAGAGATGGAATAGATAGTCCTATTGTTATTTCACTTGATGACCAAAGGTTTAAAGATGCTAAAAATAGTCATTTAGGAACATTCGAAGGAAATTTAATATAATCACAATTTCGTTTTGATTGTTATCCTAAATATAGTGTTGACATAAATGATCAAAACATAAATAAAACTTTGAGTTTACACTTTCAACCCTTAAAAGATTTAAAACTAAGAGATAAAAGTCAAGCATTTGCCTTTTACTATAGAGCAATATATGCTTTCTCCAATAGTAATTACGGTAAAGTATATCAAGATAAACCTTATATAGAAATTGATGATGAATGTCGTGATATAAGGACAATAAAGTTACCAATGATAGAGGAAATTAAAGATATAAAAGAATATGAAATAAAAATAGAAAGAAAACCAATACTAGAATATGGATCTAGTAGTAGGGGTTTAACTCCACAAATTGATTTTGGAGAAAATACAATATCAAGAAAAAGTGTTAGCAAGATACCTCTTACTAATGTAGAATTTACTAAACAAGAGATAACCAATACAATGGTAATAAATGGCAAATATTTTAATGGGTAAGAATATTTTGAAGGCCCAAATATAGTGATTGATATAGCAGCTAGTGGTAATCACCTTGCAAGACATAAAAATAAAGGATTAATTGCAAAGGTTGCTTCTATAATATTTCAATATAAAACTTTGAGGGTCAATTAATAATTTGTGATCAAGAGGTACAAATTTCAATCATCTTTAATGAATTCAGAATAACTGTACCTTATTACATAGATAGTGATATGGCCGAAGACTATTACAATATAATTTTGGATAATAGTTTCTTAAATCAGTGTGATTAGTATAAAACAAAGAAACATGGTGTCACACTACAAATAGGAAATATAAAAATCTTTTGTAAAAAACATGAAAGGAATTAATTTTGTTTTGAGTGTCTTTGTACAGATAACAGTACATGATACTAATATGGCAACCTGTGCCTTAATGGATAGTGGCTCAGAAATAACTTTGTTTAAATCCTTTCTCTATACTAATTGGCAAGAGAATGGAAATATAAAGATAAAAGGTGTTACGGGTCAAACCGAACACATTAATTAAAAGGCAGATAAAGTAAATGTTATATTAGGAGGTAAAATTTTTATAATAAATACTATTTATGAATATAACTCTCTTGAAACTGATATATTGTTAGGAAATGATTTCCTACAACAATTTCAGTTTTATTCACAAAATTTGTATTCCGTAATACTTAAAACTAAATGTAATCATTATCTAAAACTACCACGAATAAATGAATCGTTCAGAGTTCAGCCAGCGAAGTTTGGTGGACCGTATGCAAAAATTCCGATAACAATATACAATATAACAATAACTCTTGAAGATGTAATAAAATAGATAAAAGAAAATTATAATGATCATTCTTTGGCTTTTATAAGGAGTCAGATTTTAAGGCAAAAATAAGGTTAACTGAAAATATTGTTATAAAGGAAAAACCTATGTTATATACTGAAAAGGATAGAAAGGAATTTGATAAACAAATAAATGAATTATTAAATAAAATCCCACCTTTAATTAGAAGGAGTAATAGTCCTTTTAGTAGGCCAACTTTCATGGTTGAAAATGAAGCTGAGAAAAAGCGTGGAAAACCTAGAATGGTAATAAATTATAAAAGATTAAATCATGTCACTAGGTCAGATAGTTATTATCTCCCTAATAAAGAAATTTTAATAAACTTGGTTAAAAGAAAGATATATTATTCTAATTTGATTGTGCTTCAGGGTTTTGGCAAATAAAAATGAAACCTGAAAGTATATACTATACAACATTTAGTTCTCCTCAAGGACAGTTCGAATGGTTAGTTATGCCATTTGGATTAAAGAATGCACCTTCTATATTTCAAAGAAGAATTGATAAAATCTTTAATAAATATAAAAACTTTCTTGCCGTTTATGTTGACGACTTTTTAATTGCTTCTAATACTTTAGAAGAACATAAAACTCACCTACTCCAATTTGCTAAAGCTTGTAAAGATAATGGTATAGTCTTATCTGAAAGGAAGGCTCTAATTTGTAAAGAATAAATAGAATTTCTAGGGTTAAAGATAAATAAAGAAGGAATAAAACTTCAACCCCATATATCTAAGAAAATATGTGAATTTCTCGATAAATTGGAAAGCAGAAATCAAATTGAAAAATTCTTTGGTTGTTTAAATTATGCTAAGGGATTTATAATAAATCTTGCTAAAAAGAAGCATGAAATACAAAAATTGCTTCGAAAAAATAATACTAAATGATGGAGCAATCAACATACAGAAATTGTTAAAAACCTAAAGGAAGAATGTAAAACATTCCCTGAATTAAAACTTCCAGATGAAAAAGATAAATTGATAATACAGATGGATGCTTCAGGTCTTTATTGGGAAGCACTACTTAAAACCGATGTCAATGAGATATGCAGGTATACGAGTGGTACTTTCGGTCAAGCTGAGGTCAACTATAGAACCCATGAGAAAGAACTTCTAGCCATCATAAAAGGAATTCAAAAATTCTGTCTCTTTTTATATCAAAGACCTTTCAAAGTCCAAACTGATAATACCTAGATACAGTCTTTGGTTTTCAATAAATTATCAAATACACCCCAATACAGAAGGCTACATAGATGGCAAGTTTTCCTATTCTTTTATAGTTTCAAAATAGAGTATACAAAAGGTTCAGAAAATTTCCTAGCTGACTTCATTTCTAGAAATACTGAGTTTGGAAAAGAATGAGTTCTCCAACTCTAAAATGGATGAGATGGGTGTGCATTTCCCTCTAAATGGAAATAGAATGATTGTATGACTATATATACAACTAGTCTACTGTCTAACGGTCGGTGGTAAAAACTTCTCAAATCAGTGGATGGGTGACAATTTTTCAAAAATTGTGTTGATGATACAGATCATCTTATAAATTCTTGTTTTTCTGTAGGAATAAATTCATAAAGAAAGATGGATATTGATAGAGAGGCAAATGAGCTAAAGAATGAAATTGATTATAATATTGTCTTGGTTTGTCAAGACATTGTTGATGGCCATAAAGCTCTTAAGATTGATTGAATTAAATTTTAAAACAGCGTTAGAGATTTCTCAAGAAGGACTAAATAGAGCCCTTCATATGCAAGATAGATTAAATTTTTTCCTTGATTTCAAAAATAAAGAAAAGGAAAGAATGAGTAATGATAAGAAAAGAAAGCAATAAAGAAAAAAATAAAACAGAGTCTTCTGGAGTTCAAATTATACCCTTATCTGATAAAGATTTCTTAGACTCCATGAAAAATAAAAGCAAGGCTTCAAAATCTCATGATGAATCAGAGGTTATTGAAGTTAAAATTTCTAAACCAAGAAGCTTCAATAGCAGGAGTTTCCATGATAAAGAATTTGTTCCCTCAAATAAATGGGAAAGGGAGTATAAAGAAGTGACAGAAGAAGCTTATAAATGGAAAAATTTCAGGACACTATTTCATTCTAAAGGAAGTAGTGTTCATCCCAGAATCATAGTCATGTTTGGAGCTGATCCGCATAAAGTTTTCAGCCAGCAAACTATGGATTCCTAGATCTACTTTATGTTGGTAAAGATCTTCATGAGATAGCTGCATTCGATGACCTATTTAAATCCTAGGTCAGTAAAGTTGCTAGAAACCATGAAGTTGTACTCAAGTTCTACTCTATAGCCCCAGAACCTGAGATGCGAATCTGGCATGAAGTTCAACATATGATCACTATAGATGTTATAACCATAAACTTAAAGATTGAAACCAAGATAAAGAATTTTCGATCTTCTAAGTTTACTAAATATTAGATGATAGAACGCAGAGCCATGGGCATAAAAGCTATACAATCCATTGCTGAGTCGCTATGGGAGCGGCAATATGAAACCCTTATACAGAAGGATAACTGGATTATGCTAAGAAAAGGAGGACCTATACGATCTCCACTACTAAAGGAATTCATAAATAAATTTTTATCTCATGAATTCTTTTGTACAGAAGCTATAGGGAAAAAGGCTTGCAAAATGATTGGATGTTGTCTAACATGATGTAGGCGCTTACGATAGCACAAGGAGTGATGGATGCCATGACGTCATTACCCACTAAAAAATTGTGGCAGACAACTGTGGGAGATAGCTTTTGACACGTGAAGATAAAGGAAGATAAAACAATGTGTTTCCAGCATATAGAGATTAGGACATCGGATGTGTAATAAAACTTTGAAGTCCGAATAGTTCTTTTGTAACTCTATAAATTGTTCTAGGATTTTCATTTGTAAGGATCGAGAAAAAACTCAATCGAAAAATTGAGAGTTAGAATCGAAAAAGTCCAAGCAAGAAAAAATAAAAAAACCAGCCTAGATAAATCTTTGTAAACCTTTTCTAAATCATGTTTGTATAAATCTCCATTGAAGGAAATAAAGCCATTTTATTTTTATAAATTTCGAGTGTTTGAGATTTTAATATAAGAAACTTTTAAGCCTATATTTCTCCTATTTTTCAAAATTTTCCAATCTTACGAAGGCCATAGTGATTGCACTGTTTGAGATAGTAGCTGTTTGGAACTATAAGTCCCGTGAAGCCAGGAAGGCGTTTGGGCAAACACCAGTCAGGCTTGTCAAGGTTAAAGAAGATGAGTCCCTAGGAGGATTAAAGAATGGAAGATCTAAAGGAGATAATATATTTTTAAAAGATTTAGATATTAAGATTTCTCTGCTTGATTTATGAAAATTTATGGTTTTAGAGTACTTCATTACTAATCATGATTTTGAGAACATATTTAACTGTTTTGTGCATATAAAATGGGTAAGCATTTGGATATCATAAAGAATCAATTTAAAAGAAGAAATAATTATAAACATAGAATAACAATTTCAAAAGCACTTGAGAATTTACCTGAAGATCTAAGAATGCTTATTGCAACATATAATAATAAAAAAGACTATGTTTTTGATTATATCAATAAAAGTATTAATAAAGATTTTCTTGATAAATACGTTGAAGAACTAAACCACATAGAAGATAGTATTCAAGCACTTTGGGAAATGAAAATGACAATAGAAAATTATATTCTAATAACTGTCAAAGATGAAAGAGTAAATTTAATAAAATTCATATATCATGAAACATGAGATCTACCTTCCTTTTTCTAAATAAAAGGTATCCAATCTTAAACAAATCTAAAGTTTTTGGGCAATAAAGCAAATAAATAAACTTTAAATAGTGAAACTACTATTTAAATAGTGAAATCACTATTCAAAAGGGGTAAAGAGAAAAGACTTTTATAAAATAGGGTATTTTGAATATAGATTTTGATAATAGGTTAATTGAAAAATTCTTTCTAATTATTACTTCTTAATTTATCAACTCTTTCCTTTTTCTTATTGCTTATTTTATCTTTTCTTTTCTTTTCTTTTTTCGTTTACTTAATAGTTTTCTTTTGTTATTTGTTCTTTATTAAGTTTTTCCCCTTCATTTTATAAACATTAGAAAACGAAATGGATGTCTCATATTTATGACATGCTTATATGTCATAGATTATAATACATGTACAAATAAAATCAATGAATTAGCATTTGTAATTGTATTGTACAAATTCATTTAATATTACATCAATTTTTGCTTTCGGATTCTTAGGTCCAGGAATTGTGCATGTCAGAAACATGTATGGCTTTATCATGCACATCTCGGGGGCAAATTATATGGTGTAACGATTATTGGCCAACAAAGGTATGATACGGCGGATTGAGAATAAGGCACAAATCCATTATCATACACATCAAGGCACTCATTTCTAGGCAAACTAGAAAAATCAGAATATATTTTGTTAAAGTGTTTCCAAGACGTACCATCTACTGGGTAACACATAACTCCATCAGACCGTCGATGCTCCGCATGCCATCTCATGTGTGGTACTAAACTTAAAAAGGCATATAATCATTTAAGTCGTGGAATAAGGGACAAATAATGAATCCTTTTAACCAGGACTTATTTTGCACACACACGACCCCCAATCTTGTGATATCTTGCCGTACCACAAAATTTTCAATTTGCCGCATCCACATCATCTTTATAGTATGGCATGCATCAATTTACACAACAATCGATTTTCTTTCGAATCAAACCCAATCTTCTTACTAGATTTTGTACCTCATAAACATTTGTTGAAATTTTGTGATCAGAAGGCATTAATTCGGACATTAATTGGATGATGTCGTTGATACCATCCTATGCTATATTGTAGTTAGTTTTTATGCTCATCAACCTTGCAGCAACAGAAAGTGGCGCATGATCTATACATCCAGGCCACACTGGTTGGTTAAATTCACTCAAAAGGTCAAAAAAATTTTGCACTTCATGGTTCTGCTGCTCCTCAAAGTCATTTTCTATTTCACCCCTACCTCTTGCCTTACAACATTGAAACACATTTCAGCATATCTATGTAGTGGGTCACTTTCTATGTCAGTGCTTCATATGCAAGATAAACTAGAGGGGGTTGGGCCTCATTGTGGTCTACCTAATGCCAATAATTTGGCTTGAAACCATGTGTTAATAAATGTATTACAATATCATCAAGTTTTTCCAAAGACCACTTTCCTACACATTTCTTATAAGGACACCGAATTTTTCCATTACCGAATAAATCTGAACCCCTCAACCAGCTGATTGATGCCCCCACCTTCGCCACCGTGTCTTTTTTATCATAGATAGCCGGTACATTACTGAGTGGATCCAATATGGTGATTCCGAGAGGTCGAGATTCTCCACAGAATCGAACTAGTTAAGATCTTCAAGGATAACTATTTGGTCCTCATAGAGCCAATGTTAGCCCTCCAAAATTTTGTATTTGTCTTCTTCCTTCTCCAGCTTCACCACATACAGATTTGTCTCGAGATCCATGAATGTATATTTACCTTTCAACTTCCAAAATCTTCTCCATGGCAATTTGAATTTATCTTTGGTATATGTTTTATGTGCCCACACAGTGCACATCACGGCATGAGGGCATGATGATTTTAGATCTAATAGTATTTGTGTGTGGATTGTATGTTTTGATAACTCTTCCTCTAATAATCCCATGGTGTCTATTGCCATGTTCTCTCACTCGTCCCCCCGACCCACTCTTTCAAGATCAAGCACTGCTTTAGTCTCGTAGAACTCACTAGGAGGACTCCAAGAGCAACTCAGAGAGAGAACTTTCATTTGAAAAGTGTGGAGATATATCTTGTTTGAACAACTTATACTAAATATGTTTAAATTTGAACTATAATTATGAGTATGAATTTCGCATTAAAAAAGAAATTCATACAAATTTTTATTTAATAATTAGATCCACAAACAAAATTGTAAAACTCACAAAATGTGTTACAAGAAATGACCATATGGACATAAAACTCTAATTATAATTCATTCATTGGTTATAACAACTAACTAATCAACTCTTGACATGTACACTCCTTGATCGCGCACCCAAATGAAATACACCTACAATCTAATCTCAAATTTTTACTTTCAATTGTAACTTTCACTTTCTTCAAGTTCAACTCAAAATATGCTTCCAAATCCCTTTGTGACATGTACTCTATACTATATTTTCTACTTTCATAACTTATGGTGGAAGATTTCAATTCATAAGCAAAAGGCTTAGTGAGTTCGCAAGTTGCTCGAGTGTGGTTGCTTTCAAAATTATAAAATTTAACAAGTTCAAATGTGATGAATTTATGAGAATGAATGTTAATGATAGAACATTGTAATAAAAGATACAGTATCAATTTAGTGATAGTCACTGAGAACCACCTTCTTATGGCTCCCGATCATCAGTTGCTACCTTATCCACCAAATGCAATAAGTGACCTTGCTAATAATGCTGACATGCCCGAGTAGATGCCAAAACCCTGTGACCCCATCACCATAGCACACTTCGTCATATGCGCAAGAGGGAACACGATAACCATGTTGTTATGACCACTACAACAAAATATAAAATTTGCAACGAATTTTTTTGCTACGATATTAATTTTGTTGCAATTAGGTAAATTTTGGCAACAAAAATAACACTCGTTGTTTATTAATGATTCTTTTAGAACAAAAATTTGTATTGTTGCAAAAAATGTGATTTCTCTCGAATGTCATTTTTGAAACTTATTTGGAAATGACATTTACAAATCACAACACAATATTTTGTTGTAAAAGAATGATTGTTTTAGTGACAACATGAAGAAGTAGCTAATGCTGGTGTTTTTGCAAAAAATTATAATTGTAGTCTATAAATGTAATGACCCAATATTTCTAGGTATTTTAAAAGTTAATTATATGATTAAAGTATTTAGTTTTTTTTATGTGATTATTAGTTTATATGTGAACTATGTGATTAAATCTTTTAGTGTTTTATTAGCTTATTTGTGAAATGTGTAATAACTACAATGTTATTATACCAACCATTGGATTCTACGTATATGCATAAAAATCAATACATATATATATATAATTCTATACATAAATTTTTCAAAATTATAATCATAGGAATTATTTGTAATAAAGTCATATATATAGTATTTTTATATGTTGAAGTATATATAAATATATATATATATATTTATATTTTCAAAATTATATATATATATCCTAGGTCATTTTTGTATTTTAGATGATGTAGATATATATATATATATATACTAATTGATGCTTAAATGTGTATTATTTAAATGTTATATGATTAATTTCTATTGCAATAAATAATTTGCAATATATGCCTATTTTTATTTACAAAATGCATAATTATTGAAATTCTTTTCTACTTCTTTTAGTAATAATAAAATGCATAAAATTCAAACACACATACACATATACACACACATATACATATATATGCATATACACGAATTTATATATATATATATAAATAGGGGTTAGATTATTTTTCTTGATATTGTCATTTTCACTAAAATGTGTCATTTCACAATATAATAATTATTTTGAAAATTATTTTGAAATGCTAGGTCATAAGACTATGATTCATATATATATATATATATATATATATAAATATCTTACACTATAAATGTAAATATTTTAAAGAAAATTTATATACATAAATATATAAGATTATATTTTCATTTCTTTAGGTATTTTTCATCATAAACATTGCAACAATTATACTATGTGTAAAAATATCTTAAAAATACAAAGAGGAGGGGGGAA
>JAOWBU010000051.1:0-75000 GCA_026212405.1 Petrea volubilis
AGTATATATATATATATATACAATTTCATTATGAATATCAAATATATATAGGTAAATTATTTAGTATTAATTTTATATTTTGATATGTGTGTACGTATGCATATACGTTAGCATATGTTAATATATTATACATTTTAAAATAAAATATTAGATATAAATTATAAATATATATGATTTATGTATAGAGAGAGAGAGAGAGAGAGATTTTAATGTAATAAATATAATTTAATGCATATTTAACGTATTTATTAATATTTAATTAGTATAAATATAAACTTTATAACATATGACAAATTTAATAAGTATTGTGCTAATAATAAGAAAAACATAATTAATTGTCAACTTGTTGGGAATAGTTAAACTTATGTAAGATGAAAAGAATCACTAAATCCACATAAATGGGAATGGTGATTTTCACGAGATTAAGTATTCACGCCTCTAAACTGTACCAATCGCATCATTAGGAATAAATGTGGGAATGCTCATTCTATTCTCAATCCATTCTTGCATATCAATCACTCCATAAGAACTTTATCGAGCATATACACAATATTCATGATATTAGACGAAAAAGGAAATTGTCGTATATAAGTACAGGTTTGACAACAGGGTTTAGTGAAGTATCCATTGTTGTGTTATTCTTTCAATCTAGACACCATATCCACGAGAAAGTGAATCTTTCTTTTTGATGAATTTAGTCCTAGTCTCTCTGGAATTATTGCTAAAAATATAATGAGAGTGCAAATAATCAAGAAAATTTTAATTTCAAATTGCACAGTGCTATTTTTTTTTTGTTTGTCGTTAAGAGTGCATTTTACTCATTTCGGCTAATCTCAAGGTGCAAACTGCAAATTACCTTTTCATTTAACAGCATTGGAGGTGTGAGTTATGTCAAAATTTAGTTGTGACATTTGATTTAGGTGAACAAAAAAAATTTGAAAAAGAAATTTAAGATTTTCAGATATAGAATTGAGCTCCATCTTAGTAAACATCGCACGTGGATGTCCAAGAAGACTGTGACAAACACTAAAGTATTTTTGAAACAGTGATGCCCACAACGTTGGTGCATGTTGAAGTTTTCGAACAAATCAGAATGTGACAAATTAGTGCAAAAGTTGTTAAACCTACCTAGCAGTCATTATTTGTACTTTTATATTTCCCTTTAAAGTGAAACAATCACGTACATTAATGTGTTGAACAAACAAATAATCTTTAAATAACTACTCTCAACAAACACTGCCATATATAGAAATTAACAATTCTAGCACGTCTAATAAATTAGAACCTAATGATAAATATTATTGGTATATTTACCATGGCAACGAAAACTATATACGTAGTTTTAATATTTTTAAAAATATGAATTATATGCTATCAATTAAGTGTCTATTAACAATATTAAAATCTTGTTTTGTCAAAGAACGATATATTATATCAATCAATTATATCGCACTCTCGAATGAAGATCAAGTTATGACATCAATTTCAAATCTGAACAGGACAAAGTTGTGAATTTAATTTATCTATACTATTATAAAAAGAAAGTTTTTTTTTATCTCACAAATGACGGTTATTTATATGATTTTACAAAATTTGTCCTTCAATGTTATATGAAATAAATAGATATATATAAAATTGTGGATAAAATTAAAAATTCACATAAAATCAATTCAATTTGGATATCAAATTTTGATGTGTCAATTTTACCCATTTAATTAGTAAACACATGCAATAAATAAGCAGATAAAAAGATCAATATTCTAATATTACATTC
Organism: Petrea volubilis; assembly: GCA_026212405.1. Lineage (NCBI taxonomy): Eukaryota > Viridiplantae > Streptophyta > Magnoliopsida > Lamiales > Verbenaceae > Petrea > Petrea volubilis. The sequence continues at coordinate 1,775 of JAOWBU010000051.1, forward strand.
AATTTTAAAAACGCGCATTCTCAACCAACAAACCACTTTTTCTAATTATAATTATTTGGTATTTTTTTTTCTTTTTTGTTTATTCTTTATCATGCAATTTTATTTCATATAATTATTTTATTTTTAAATTATTATAATTTAATAAATTATTTCAAATAATTCTTAAAAAATATTCTTATTAAAGAAATTTAATAAGATATTTATATTTTCATTATTAAAATAATTTAACTACTAACTTGAAATATATATTTTTTAATATTTTGTGCACACATAAAGTGTGCGGTGTTGCTAGTTCGTATGAAATTATAGACAAAATGAAGGGGTGCAACCGTCCTCCCAGCCCACGAGCCCCACTGAATTGACGTATTTAAACTTTGTTTATCGACAAATATTTAGAACAATAATTCATATTTAGTAAATTAATTATTTAATTATTCATCAATATGTTAATTTATTCCCTTTCTTGAAAAAAAAGAAAAAAGAAAAATCGATAAGCCAACTACAAAGAAATCCATGCCAAACTGAAATTAGAGTCAAAAAAAAAATAATCTAGTAACTTTTTATAGTTAACAAAGTTTAAATTAATTATTTTACATTTTTAATTACAAATAAATTTTAACTTATTTATATTTTAATTTTCATATTTTGTTTCTACAATGTGAGGAAACGAGTAAAATTGAAAATACATTATATTTTCACAATTTGATGGGGACAAAATGTCTATATTTAGCATTGACGGAGACAAGATGACACGAGCGGTATAATTTAGCAGAGACAAAATGGCATTCGTTTTAATATCATGCACAAGGGCATTTTCTTTCTTTCTTTTTTCTTTTTTCAATTACATATAGAACATTTGTCTTTTTGTTTTTTTGTCTTTCTCCTTTTTCTAGAAAAATTATTAAAGTAGATTTAGATTAGGGAACTTTACGTTAAAATATCTCCACTAGAATCAAATTAATGGTGATAAAGTTTCCAGCTATTGGATTTTGTGGCTAAACAAAAGTGACCAAGAATTAACTAAAGATTCTAACGGTGTTACTTACGAAAAATTCTAATCCGAACTTAATTTGGCTGAATCTAACAAATTATATGACGAGTGTATTGCACTTACTAAGTGATTGGCCATTCTTCCTACATGATTAATACTGATTCGATCGAATCGTATCTAGTTAGAATTTCCCGTGACTTACACCCTATACGTGACTTTTGGGACCCTCTTTTATGAATTAAATAATCATTTGTTGTGATTATGAAAACAAATAATTATGTGTTCCACCATGCTAACTTTTGAGAAATTAAAAGTGTAGTCTTGTACATTATTATATATTATCATCACAAGTACAAAATAAAATAGCAACAAAAAAGCCTGAACGTCAAATAAATTAATCCCAACAAGGGACAACCCATGATTAGGCACATATATCATTTTTTTAGATGGTCATTTTCGAACTTTGGTCTTTTTCATTAGCGCCAAAGAATGTCATTTCAAAGCGCGTGAAAAAGATACTCAGACAATCTTGGATTTAATTAATTATTATTATTTTTTATTTATTCTTTTCTGGGGTTGTATTCATATTTGCATTATCCTTGTTAAAGAGATTGATCGTGGCAATAATATTAGAAAAAGAAATAGTTTGGGATAAGAAATTAAGATGGCGGAGATTTTCTTGTCCAAGATCAGAAAATATGTTTAAAAATATTTGTACCCATATTAGAGTGACAAGCCATGTTAAGAAAAGTTTCGTTCGTTGATATAAGTTTGATTGATTTCGAAAAGAATGTTCAATGCTTAAGAGATAAGATGGTGTTACTTTATGTTTTAGCTAAATCTAGAAGATGGGATGGAACCAAAGTTTAAATAGTGTTAATAAGGAGAACTATGCCTACACGCGTGCATCGCACATAACATACATAATATGCCGCATACATAATGAGTCAAGCAAACTTCATTCTCCAACCCTATGAGGCGCCATTTCATATAAACGACAAAATTCTATTGCTTTTAAATACTGGACAATACCTGTACAGATCGGGTCTTCATGTTCGGCTGTCAATATAGATGTCATCAAACAACACCGTTTGTGGACACAACAGTCATGTACCTCTTCCAAAATCTCTCGACTGAGAAGCTCATGATGATATCTTATTCTACATATGATGGAATTAGAGGACTTACTCCCCCTTATAAGCGATTTTTCCTCTCCTACCATGATGCCACCCAAAATGAATAATAAGCCCTAACTACTAGGACACCCCTAGAAAAAGGTTGAGAGTGTTGAAGGTACATGCACCTACTTTACAAGCTCTCATATACAGTTGTCACTTCATATCTTCACATTCTTGCAATAATTTTAAATTCATATTCATCGTTTTTATTATCTTAAAATTCCTAGTGACTTTAACTCAATGATATTCAAGCGTTTTTTTTTTTGCAAGTCAATCCTCCCCAAATCAAAAGGTTGCTTTTAGCTAGAAAGCACCTTAACTGGAGCCTCCTACATACTTTCAAAAGATTCGTGTCTTCAATCTTTCCGAATTAAACTAAGAAATAAGTTGTGAACTAAGCTGAAGTTGCTCGATGGAACTTTAATATCACATCTAGTTGTCAAGGAGATACTTTATATCTCTTTATATGAAATTATAGCAAAATACATAGAGGGCTTCACATCCTTATTGGACCGAGTCAAGCAGTTCAAGTGTTTGAACCTAAGTTGGACTGGTTAATTAATAGTTCAAAAATTGGACCTAATTAAATTGGACTACTTTATTCAACTACTGCACATGATATGTTCCCAAGCCCGACGCCCCATCACCAAGAAATATAAATCAAGAGAGAGAGAAGGGAGAGGCCACTAGACGTTAGTGCAATTGGTCAATGTTATCATTATAGACACACACACACACACACTAATTTTTGTTGGGCAAAATATAAAATAAAAGCAATCTTTGTTAGTGGGCTTGTCTAAAATGGTTTCTAAAGGGCATAACCTAAGTAACACATAACTGTGATCATCGTATATACCTACATAGTTATCTTACCAAAAATAATCCAAAACAATAATCTGGGACAAAAAAATCATAGGAAATTCTAGCGCGAATCAGGTTGGATTGCACTGCCACTAAGAGTGAATTACACTTATTGTGTAATTCATACATATTTTAAGGAGAGCTGCCGATCACATGACAAATATTTGAGTGTGTCCAAACCAAATTTGGGCAAGAATTTCCCATAGTTTCGCATTGGTTTTTGTGGGAGCTCATCATTTCGTCATATCCAACATTAATCTTGATCAACCAATCAACACAATAGAATCATATATTAGATGAAATTATCTAAACCAATCAACATCATTATTTGACGCTTTCAAAGTACACATAAATTCAATCACAAACGCTGCCGACGTGAGGGCGGCAATCTATAAGTACCCCTGTAAGCGCTAATAAGCCTAGGGGCATGCCCTGACCTTGATGTGGTAACCAACGCCGAACCCACCTAAACTTTTTTGTAACCAAAAAAAAGAAAAAAAAAAGTACATGGGGGTCCATAATAAAAGATAAAGGCCCTAAGATTGAATACGAATGGGCTCATCATTTTGGGTTGGGATTGGAATGTGGCCTTTTTCTTGAAGGCTTTTAACTGTATCATACAAACTTTGCTTGACTGGTGTGAACTCCAAGCCCAAATCCTTCAGCTTTTGGTTTGAGAACTTGTAAGGCTTTTTTCTTGGGTTCTTCTCATCTGAGCACCTGTATATTTATTGCACAAGAAAAGAAAATGTAAATAATAATAATAATAAATAAATAAATAAATAATATTAAAAAAGAGGAGTCAAGGAAGAACCCAATCCAATTTTTTTTCATTTTTTTTTTTGGGATGTTTGGTAATTATTTATTTGTTTATTTTGTTGGCAAGAATACGATCTACTAAGGTGGTGTTTGCAATTGCTTAGAAAAAGCAATTTGCTTCTTTTAGCTTTAAAAATATTATTTTGCATGTTTGGTTATACATCTTCCTGCTTAAATTAAGTTGAAAAAAAACATTAGTTAAGAAGTTGGGAGAAAGCTACTACTATCAGCTTAAAAGTGCTTTTTGGTATTTTCCTAACTAAATTGTAACTTTTTAAAATGTTAATTACCAACTTTTGACTTTTTTTCACTTTGATTTTCAAACAATCCGCACTTTTAATATCATTTTTTAACTGATTCTCAATTTTATTTTCAAACACTACCAACTTTCACTACTCCACTTTTTTCCAACTTTTTCAACAACTCCAATTTCTTCAAAAGATAAAACAATTCCAAACACCCTCTAAATTTAACTAATTACATCAATACCCTCTCATATCAGGATCAAACTGATACCCATTTTTGTAGGGCCCAAACTCATGACCTTATGGTCCCGAGGCCTTCCTTTCCCATTGAGCCAGGGGCTCCTCGGCATTTTGTCATAATTTTGCCAGTCTTATGATTGGCTTAAATCCAGTTCAGTAGATACCATGAAATTTGCTATACGTAATCAGACATATCCAAAATGCAATTTGGTAATTTTCTTCATTATTTTTATATTTTTACGTGTCAAATCATGAACTGAAAATCAAGCACACGGCAAATTTGGTGGGACTGACTGAATCCTAGATTTCAAATATGCTTTCATTGAAAATGGGGTCATTTGGATTTTGGTGGACCTTATTAATGTGTTGTAACCGAGGATGGTGTCTTGAAATGTATGGCTGATTTGAGAGTTGAGACCACTTTTCACAATTTTCACCAGCCGACTAGGTAACGACTTTTTGGGTCCACTAATAGTTTTTTATTTCCATATAATATGCACACACCTCACACACACACACACACACACAAAATGTGTAGAATAGAAAATTTGTGGGAGATTGGAGGAGAAACTCAAAAGTCTTTCAAGTTAATGAACCATCAAAAAAGAAACAAAAAAGAAATAAGGTTTTTCAAGGGATTGTCTCGAGAATGACAAATTTATAACACATGGTAAGAAATCTAACCGTGTATTTTACTGCGTACAAATGCAAAACTACAGAATTCATAAAAAGAAAAGGAAAAAAAATGCATAGTTCCCAAAGATCTGTCGGAAAATTATGAAAGTATAACTTCATTTGGCGCTTAATCAAAGTAAAATTTGTTTCTAAAACTATTTCTTTTCCTAGTAATTGCACATAATGCACTTGTTTCGCGTCAACATTTAAGCATGCATTTTCTGCATATATCAAATGTTGCCCAATCGACAAGCACTATTTCATTTTTATGTTTCTTCTTATATTTCATTTCATAGATGCACACCAATCGTAATAATATTAAGCTAAATGTGTATTTAAAGAAATAACTCTATATGTGGCATGTATGCATATAAATAAAAAATGAATGGTGCTAGCTGACACAATTAAAATTAAGTTGCACACATTTTTTGTAACACCAAAACCAAAAAAAAAAGGGGAATAATCGAACTTACTTGGTGGGGATAGGATATTCCGGGAAGAACTTGGCGAGAATCTCAACCAGCTCACCGCGGTGGAGCACGCTCTCGGCGCAAAGGTACCGGCCCAAAGCCGCTGGTGTCTCGAACAAGAGAATGTGGGCCAATGCCACATCCTTGACATGCACGTAGGCTTGGATTGAGTTGGCATAAGTCTTAGCTGATCCAGTCAAGTACTTCAATATGTGAAGAACACTTGCATTCACAGTTGGTTGTAGCAACGGACCAAGTACTAAAACCGGGTTGATCACGACCAAGTCGACCCCTAGTTCCTTAGCTGAATCCCATGCTGCTTGTTCAGCCACAGCTTTCCCATAGCAATACCAATTCTAAAAGTTGCATGTTTAAACTATCTGTTAATTTCGGATTAGTGGCGATATTTTGGTAACAAAGTTTAGGGCTAACTACCAAAATCCCTTGAGATTTGGCCTATTTTCATGGAAACCCTTTGTGATATGAAAAACTAGATGTAGCAAAATAGATTGAGAATCATAGTTCCAACCAATTTTAATTAGTTTTGGGTTGGGTCGAGTCTTCAAATTTTATAACTGGGTTGAAGCGGGTTGAGCTTTAATGGACTTCAAAATTTATTGGGTCCTAGATGGGTTCAAACAGTTTCTAAATGGGTCCATGCTGTTTCTAAATGGTTTCAACAAAAAAAACATTATAACTTGATAATATTTTCACAAATTTAAAAAGTTAGTGATAAAATAATTTTTATAAATTAAAAAATATGTTAAATAACAAGTAAATAGTTGAAAAACATAAAAAATTATATTGAAGAAAACATATTTTATTTTGTGTTGAACCCGTTAAGGAACCGCATCAACCCATTATCAACCTGCCTCAAACCCTTAACCAACCCAACCCATTTACAACCCATTCTCTAGAATTCATTTAAAATCCAATCCATTTTCAATCCGACCTAATAGAACCCAACCCAACCCACCCATTTGCCACCGATATGAAAAACTATAATTACCCCCTAGTGTCCAGTTTTATATTACAAATTCCACTTGCAGTTAGGAGACATCTATAACTTGCAACCGAATATTAAAGGTTTATTTGTAATTTTTCATATTATAGGGGGGTTTTGTGAAATTGGGCCTAACCTTAGTGTGCGTTTCGTAACTAACCCTTAAGCTTATAATCTAGTATTTTGGATAGTAAAAGTTGTAACTGTTTCATTTTTTGCACCTAATTTGATAAGTATATAAACGAAACTCACCAAAGAAACACAGAGTCAAAGACCATGGAGGGGGCAGAGGGGCTGAGGACTAGTAGGGGCAGTCAACCACTTAAATCCATATCAGCTATTTGTATTAAAATTCAAAATTTGTTTCCCTTAAAAAAGATCAAATCATCTTTTATGTTTTATAAAAATTTGATTTCATCCCCACAAATAAAAGTTTCTAGTCGGCGAATTTCAGTATTTTCTCATTCATATATTTGTGCTTAAGTTTTAGCTTAATGAATAGCATATATATGCAGACCTTGGTGTTCTTGCAGAAGTCAAGGTCACTCCAACAAGTCTCGTCCACAACTTTGTCAGGGTTCCTGTTAGGATCCATGTAAATTGCACCGATTGACGATGTCAACACGACACGTCTGACCTTGCCTTCTGCAGCTGCACGTATCACGTTCTTCGCCCCATTCACCGCTGGCTCCACCATTTGTTCCTTCATTTCACACACACACAGTGGTGAACCAAAAACAGGCATCAGCATAGGATCATGAACTAGGTGTGGTTGTCAAGAAACTAAGTTTCAAACACTTTATTCAATGTTAGGTAATTGACATGGACTTCAACTATATCAAATATAGATCAGGACAAGTGTGTCAAAACATGATATAAACAAATAGTTTATAAGGACATCTTTCCTAAAATGTATCCAAACTATCCCATGATTGTTTGGAGTCTTGATCCTTAGATGGATTTTTATCTTATCTAATGTAAGAAAACATTTCACAGATTTCAAAGTTTAGTTCTCCTAAAATCCTTCGAGAAGTCATTTTCTAGTTGCATCACTAAGACTCCCACGTCAAATTCAAGCATGTCCAGCACCAACTCATACCACCTACCACAAATCACACCACCACCACCGCCTCCGTCACCACCGGCAACCTAAAAACACACACACACACACACACACACACACATTAAGTACGGATCGAGGCAAAGATCGATCCAAAGGGGGCTGGAACGTGCCGTTGCCTCCTTACATCTATATAAAATCATAGTTTTTGTGTATTTTTATGCAAAGATAGATTCAAAAGGGGGTGAAAGGTACAGTCACCCTCCTAAGTCTATATAAAATCATATTTTTTGTGTATTTTTATTAAACTTTGAAATTTCTCTACATGATAAAGTATCTTTCATAATCTATCTTACAAAAATTAAATCTTGCCCACAAAGTAAAAATTTCTGGCTCCGTTCAAAGTGGGAGGACTATGTTTCTTTTTTTATTTTTTTTATCCAATGTTTATAGGATAATTAACATCAATATTCAAGAGCATTGCATCTCCAAACAGAGTAGGAAAGTAAGATCATTAACGAGTGGCCCTTAAGATAAAGTATGATTACATATTCTATAACCTATACCAATAAAACACGAAAATCACGCTTAATATAATAATATTCATCAACTACATAAAAGTCTTTCCTTGATTTCATCAACATTAATGAAAGTTACTCACTGGATCATCAGTAACAGGAGAGGCAGTGTGGAAAGCACCATCGCAGCCGTTGATTGCTTCACGCAAACTCTGATAATCATTAAGATCAGCCCTGCACAGAATCAATCTCTCCCCTGCTCCTTCAAGCTCTCTCAAATGTGAATTCTTGGGATCATCTGAAATAAAATTAAAATAAAATAAAATAAACAAAATAAACAAAAACCCACATGCAAAAATCACAACTTTAACATTTCAAGGCAAAGAAAACGAAAAAAAAAAAAAAAAAACAAAACAAAACAAAAAACGACAACTGATCTTGAAATTCACCTGGGTTTCGGACGGTGCCTCTGACAGTGTATCCCTTTTCAAGGAGGAGTTTAACGAGCCACGAAGCGACATAGCCTCCGGCGCCGGTGACACAGACGAGCTTTCCGGGGACCGACGGCATGGCAGCGTTATGCGGCGGATGTTGTGGCTGACGGCGGCGTCAGGGAAAAGGTAAGAATGGGAGAATGAATGATGACACGAATTGAGAGTAAAGATAGCTTATAAGAAGAAAATTGTGTGGCGCGGTGCATTTAACCACTTCAATCTTCACCAACCCCGTTTTATAATTCATAATTTAAAATTTAAATGAAATTATGAAAAAACAAAAAGATCGAAATTTTTTTGAAAGTACGTACACTTTAAGAGAGGTGGTATTGTGTTACTTGTGTACGTCACAAAATGAGGAAAATAGCGATGATTTTGTTTTCCTCTTTGGGTTGGGTGTGGTGGGGTGTGGTGGGGTTGGGTGGCGTGGAGTTGGTTAAGTTGTGTTCGTGATATTGTTGGATTTTTTTTCCCTTCTTTTTTACATTTTTTTCCTCATGGATATCCATCATCCGATATTTTCATTAGGGTCTAACTAAATTCGAAACGAGCATCACAAGTTTCCATATAGCCGAGTATTCTTCCAACAATTATTTTTTACATACATTTATATGTTTCTTTTTTCCCTAGTATTTGAAGTTGCAGTCAAAGCAGCTTGACAAGTTCTAGTAGAAAAATGTTCTCGTTTGCTTGAATTTTTGTGATAGAACTGGTAAAAGAAAATTAGTAACTTAAAAGGGACTGTTGATTGCGTATGTCTCTTGTTCTATTGCTTTTCATCTTCTTTAATGATCAAACAAAATTGCTTTTCATCTTTCCAAAAAGTTTATAAGTTGGGCCAAAAATTTATTTTCGGACAATTTTATTTTAGTTTTTAAAATATGTTACATCTGTCTAAGTAAGAATTTTCCTTTTGCATTACCAAATGCGTGAAAGTATGATCGGAGATTGACATAATTTCGTAAATTTGGCGAGTGTCAATACCATAAATAAGTTATCATACACATTTAATTGTTTAAACATGAATATATTCCATATTTATCGCAATTGCACTAAGTAACGTAATCCAACAATTTTGGTCCTGATTTTGGACGGTGGTAGTTATTGTTGTAAGACCAATTTATCACGTATCATCAAACATAATTGGCATGCAGAAATTGGACGTACTTTGAGATATTTGGGACTTACACCAAAACATAACCAAAGATTATGCGCGCGCGAATGTGTGTGTGTGAGAGAGAGAGAGAGAGAGAGTTCTGTTCTGTTGCCAATGTCGTAATCCCGTTGTTGTTGCACCTACTAAAGTGATTATCATCACAATTTCTCTGTAATAGACTATTGATTAATTTTCCCCAACAAAAATTAATCCTTAAAGACTTTTGGGACCTCCCTGATGCCTTGACCTCCTCAAAATCAAATTTCGTCTCGTGTCTGATTGGACAAAATTGATTTAACTCATGTCCCACAAGTTTTTACTTGGCAACATTTTCAAAAACATAAGCTTCTCCGGCCAAAAGCAATTGACTATAAGTTCTTTTGTAAACCCCCACCTACCATAGTTTTAATTTTCCTAACTCATGATATAAACATGAGATTATTAAATGGCGTCCGGTAGACACTACACGAACAGATCACACGATAACCTGCATGTATCATCTAGAAAACTTAGGTACGATGTAATCCACGACTAGCACAACACAAAATTACGCATTTGCCCTTGCCAAAACCCAAAAACATTAGAAGTGCCACAAGAGGCCATTGTTTTAACTCCATATAATGCATGTAAACCCAAACAACTGTAGCCAAAATCGGAACCTAAGAAGATAATGTAACAAGACAGATACAAAAGAAATGAGGTTTATAGGCGACCGAGTTTATAACATACTTGAAACTGCAAATGACAACAAACTTTGTCTGGAAATGCCACTATACTCCCGGCTCCCGGTGCAATACTCAGAATTTTTCACAATCAAACCCCCAAAATCGATCACTTCCACAGAAGCTTTCAGAACTTAATCAATCCTCAGTTACATCCTTCGCGGATGTGGGGTCCACTTTCTATTTTCTTCTTCAGTGTTCCCGATCCTTCCTTGTGCGGATGATTCTCTCCATCATCCTTTGCTGTTTCACACATCTCATTATCGGTCTCATCATTCACATGAATGACATCGGGGGCAGAATTGTCTTTTACGCTGTGGTTCTCACTTTTTGGTCTGAAAGCAGATACGTTAGAAATTAGGGGCCAACAAGATACTTAAAACAAAAGGCTCCTGATATTTCAGATATTTAAGAAAAAACCAGCCTTTTAGACGATGACGGAGCAAGTTGTTTTCTCAAATGACCAGCTTTCCTTTTCGAGGCCTTCTCCTGAGTCCTGATAGAGATTCATAAACTTTCATTCATGGCCAAAAAGTTCTAACAAAATGTCCAAAGTTTTAATAGAGCTTGAATTTGAACATTTACAAGAATCGCTCTCAAACTCCACTTGGAATGAGACTTACAGATCTTTTGATCAACAAGAAAACAATTAAGACTGCAAAGTATACAAGATTAGCTGAATAGAAACATCCACAAGTCAAACAATCTGAAGTATTCTTTAAACTGAACTTACTTGAGAGGCTCTTTGGGGGGAGATGGATGATTGGCTTCTTGTTTCTGAGAAGATTTTGGCAAACCAATTATATTAGTACAAAAAAGTAACACCAGAATGATAAAAGAAAAAAGAAATAATATCACAAAGAAAAAAGGTTAAAATAATTAACAAAGAATCTTACTAGTAAGAGCCGCTTGTCACCAACCACTTCCCATCTCTCTTCATGGAGGTTCAGGACTTCTATTTCATCGTCATCATACAAAACCTGCGAAAACCAGCAACCTAAATCCATCAGAGATAATAAGATAAAACACAGCTTATGACAGCTTAAGTGGACCGCCAAAAGAAAATACAGAAAAAACAAGAAGAAGAAGAAGAGCCCAGCACCCTGTGCTTCTTTGTTTCAGGATCAAAAGCTTGAACAGTGCCCGTATAAAACCTGCATATACAGAACTTTGAGCATGAGAAAAAGTTTGTTATTTTCATATGGAGCATGATTAAAATCCAGAAATATCAGAAGGCTTTGATTTGTATAACACACTTTTACATGAGAAGAACAGTCATCATGGCTCTATATTCTCATAAATCAAAAGAAATGCCAAATCAGGAAGCACTATCTACATTACCAAACATAAGACCAACAGTAAACCTTTTTCGAGCAAGAGATTAATGAAACGATCTGTTTTTCCTATGGTCAAGCGGGGGTGGGGGTGGGGGCTTTTTATGGGGATTTTTCAAACAACTAAAGCATATCATTCCCAGAGTACAAAGAAACATGAAAACTTGGTTAACTGCGATGCCCAAGTAACACAATAAATTGTAGATATCATAAGATGATGTTATCCAAAAATAAACAAACATAATGAAATAATTTCAATATGTAGCACTTACGTTTCATCCATTGGCCACCAGACCTGTATCCTTAAATTAACTAACTCCTCTCCATAATCAACTTGGGACTTCTTGGACTTCTGGGGTTGGAAGCATATATACCAAGACAAGTGTTAAATTAGGCATCCCAAAGGATATTTAAAAATTTACACCACATTACGATGGGGATGGTACCTTTTCCTTTTCCTTCTTCAAGTGCTTGCCTTTTGCAAGCGTAGACCTACGAAGCTCTTCTATCTGCATCAAATGCCAACGAAACAATCAATTAGTTAACTTGAAAGCTCAGGCCATCAAACAACATTATGATAATTTGCTTACCTTCTCCACATCCTTTCCTTCGGCCAAAGTCTCACTAATGTCACTCGATCCAGAAACAGCCCTCTCACCTGTCTTCTTTTGAGCATTCTGACCTTTCTTCTTCGCCTTACTTTGCAGGATTTTCTTTTTAAGTGTTGATGAAAATTCCAGTTCATTGTGCGTATCAACCAGGCTCTCTTTCTTCTTTGGTGGACCCTTTTTCCGACTGACTTCACTAGCAGAATCATTTTTTTTCTTTGAAGAATGTCCCAAGTCCTTTTTCTCCTCATTATAACCATCAGAAGACATTTCATCAGAACACTTGCCTCTTCTTGCCCAAGCATGTACATAACCCTCCTCTGGTCTTATCACAGAACTAGGTTTTCTCCCCCTTCTCCTTTGAATGATTCTTGAATCTGTTCCTGATTGGTGACGGCCTTTTGCTGTCTCTGATGGATTTTCATCGTCCAATTTAGTTTCATCACCATCATTGGTTTCTTGAGTGCTATCTTCATCACCAGCCTTAGACCCTTCACCAACAGTTGTTGCAACATCTTTCGACACCTGATTTATAAACGAAAGGTGAGCAGAAATAATCATTTGCTGGGTTAACATAGCAGAGCATGTAATGTAAAATAACTTCTAGGCATTGCATGTCGCATGTATAGTAATTATTTACACAGGAAATATTATTAACTCTAACGTAATGGAATTCCAGTGAGGAAAATGCCGCATGCTAACCATAAAATTTTGGATGTTTAAGATATAATATCAGATACATTTTTGTCGAGGGGTGATGGTTCTCAATTTCTAGAAGTATGTCAATAAATGACATGGTCAAGGCACCAGACGTTCTAAACAAGTGTGTTCTGTTCAAAATGTAAATCGTTAAAGCGAAAGAAAATTGTATCTTGATTATGTAATGAAAAGTTCTATATCATACACATTGGGATGGGGATTAAGGTTACAGTACAAAAATGGCATAGATACATATACAACCTATTACCTAAAATAAATTAAAGTATGACAAGACATCAGCATGATACTATCACTCACTCTTGATTTGATATTATAATGAAGACTTACTTACATAGGTGAATTACACATGTGAAGTAGGTACAAAAGGAGGAAATAACCAAAAATATTGCAATAACTAAAAAGGTATACATCGTCATGATTTTGCTATCATATAAAAGAATCAAATTTTGATTCGTGATATTCCCTCTCAAGTTGAACATGAAGATCTTGGTTGGATTGTCCAACAGAAAATATTAGAGGTGAACTCCGGTCAACAACATTTCGCAGGTGATTTGAATAAAATTTGTAGATGGCAATTAAGAAGATGAAGGAATAGAACGTGGTGCACTTCAATATAGAATGTGGTGAATGACCACATCATCTAAAAGCTTACTTAAAAGCTTAGTTGTTACAGAGTAAAGACATTAAATATTTAATATCTCTAGCACAACACATTAAGAGCACGCGGTGCACTTTTTGTCAAGTCTTGATCGTTTTCATATACAAGTGGCAGTGATTTGAATTCAAGACCTCTTTTTTGGCATGACCTGGAACCATATTGAATGACCGTGTGATTACCGTTACAAATGAGATACTAAATATTAAATATCTCTTAACGGAATGCTTCATGGCAACACTTCCTGCACTACAATAGATGTAGTGAATGACCATGTGATAACTGATACTAAATTAAGTATCTCTAACGGAATTCTTCATGGCAACACAACATGCACTACAATATAGATTGTAGTGAATATGCCTCAATGAAAAACTAGGTGGTCAGAGAAGAAAGACATTAAACATTTAATATCTCTAACACACACCTTTAAATATTGGGTGTAGACGGTGTTTTTTTTTTTATTTTTTATTTTATCAAGTCTTGCTCATTTTCGGATACAGATGATGGTGATTTGAATTCATGACCTCTTCTTTGGCATGCTTTGGGACCATATTTGAATGACCGTATGACTTAAAAGCTTAAACTACTAGAAATGAGAGAATATTAAATATTTAGTATCTCTAACTGGGTGCTTCATGGCAAGACAAACAATGCTTAACCAAAGATTGAACAACACAAAATATTGACCAAGCGGAAGCAAAATAAATAAAGCCTAAAACTTTCTCATGTTAGAAGAGAAATTGGCATCTTGCTAATGCATTGAGGGACAGAGATTGGATTAGGGTTAAAATACAAAACGGAATGGGCATGTATATGATTTAGTACCTCAAATAAATTAAATTAATCAGGACTAGATATTAGAAAATATCTAAAAAGTAATGATTGTGAATTTCACGAGAACTTTTGTGACATTAACAACTTTTGTGAATTGACACTGCCACCAGGTGTTTTTAGATGTTCTAGAGTATTTAATTCAAGAGGCTTAAGTAGTTTTTAGGGTTTTGGTTCTCACCATGAATTGACCATATCTCACCAAATAAAGGTGTTAGATATAAAAAATTCATCACTAGATTAGCCAATCTTGAAAAATGCATGAACCCCAAATCTTGTCCAAAAACTAAAATATAGACAATGTTAGCATACTAATAGATTGGTAGTCCGTTCATGGTTTTTATTTCTCTACAAAAATAATCATGTCAACTTTTGGATGCATTAACAAAGAAGGTTCTTCTGGTTAAGTAAGTTAGCTTGATTACTTAAAATGCAGAAAATAGACAGTTTTTGGTATACAAGCAATGTTTGCTATTGTCATGTGAGATATGTCATATGACATATAATCAATGTGAAGCCAAAACCAACAATGTCTTTCAAAGAATTTATGATCTCAAAGTATTTTCTCCACTAAATTTCTTAAATGCAATATAACATTAAATATGTAGCTACCGTTCTTTAAGATTAAACAATTGTCAGCTTTTCCTAAAAAGTAAAGAAAAACCTTTTCATGTCATTAATTTGGAATTTGGAGACTTGAATCATTTTAACGGAAGAGTGCAACAAACTAAGTAAATAATATTTGAAGCTATTGAATTTGCTTCATGTCTTGAATTGATGCTTCATATGTTTCCATCTAAGAAGCATTGAAACCGCAATTGAAGCTATTGAGAATGCTTATGATACTTTTCATGGATACCTCCAAGTTCAATATCAAATAACCATAATAGATGGTTACAACTTGCCAAAAGAGCAAAAGCAGAAGTTTCTTCTTATTGTAGAAGTTATAATATTACCACTATCTCCAAATTCATGATCACATTTCATCTCAAATGGCTCTGTCCTCTGTCCTGAGCGTCCATCATCGGCCTTGGCATTAGAACACCATCTATGCATGTCTTTTCAACAAGGACTCAATCTTTTGCTTCTCGCACTGTGGCAAACAATGGTTCTTGCGCACAAATGTCTGGAAAAGCTCTATTGCTATTTTGCACAGCAATCCATGTCAATGCAATGAAGTGAAGGACCTAGGACAATGGCGGAACGGCCAGAATAATCGACCCATTTGCCAAGCAGAGTCTGACAGAATCTTCACTATTTTCTTTCAATTACATTTGAAAATGACTTGTAAACTTTATTATGACCGTCCCTCATTGGTTGGATCCCATTATCAAGAAGTATATCCATGGCTTCTTGTACTAATTTCTCCTGACACATTAGATGCCCTCCCATGAGAACCGCTCATTTGCTAGCCAACCAAATGGGGATCTATCTAGAGACATATTGAAAAGGATGCCTTTCGAACTGACAATGCCCGTTTCAAAATCAAAAGAAAGAAGGGCTTGTTCCTTCTCTGTGGCTGGGTATCATCTAGTAGTTCTTGCAACAACCCATTCTTCTAAAGAGTCAAAAAAACTATTGTGTCCAGTAGGCATATACTTCGATATTCCAAACCAATTATGCTTGTAACCCAAATACATATCCATATAATCACCACATAATAGAGAACTTTAATATCTTCATCACTATCTAGACTATCGACACTACCATCTCTTTCCTTTTTCTTCCCCATATCTTCTTAATGGAACTCAAATACATATCCATATAATCGCCACATAATACAATAAGCTTTAGTATCTTCATCACTATCTAGATTATCGACACTACCAATGTCTTTCCTTTTTCTTCCCCATATCTTCATAATGGAACTCAAATACATATCCATATAACCGCCACATAATAGAATGAGCTTTAGTATCTTCATCACTATCAAGACTACTGACACTACCATGTCTTTCCTTTTTCTTCCCTATCAGATGAAGATATGGACAAATTGATGTTTCTGACGTGCGTAGTTTCATTTAGAAAGTTGACATTAGAACACTTTTGATTTTGATAATGGGTTATTTTCCGGTAAGTCGAGCTTGTTGCTAATTGATTTGTTAGGTGACATATGTTACACAAGCTAATATGAAATAGGGACATGTCTAGCTTTATTGATTCTTTTGGTTAGGACAATAAAGCTAATTGTTAATTTTCTTTTAAACTATATTGATTTAGTAGATCGTAGTTGGAAGTAGAGACAACTGCCATTACTAACAGCTTATGAGTCACAAAGTCTTATTCTATATCAAAACAATTTAAGATCTTAATCACAAAATAAGACCCTAGCATCTTACAGGCTTCAAAAATGGCTTATAAGATAGAAGAGATTATAAAGTCTTTACATAGGCTTAGCCAAACACCCCCCTCAACATAATCTCAATCTTGTCTTGTTAAGTGCCACTCATAGAAGGAATGAATGGAGCAACAAATAAAAGTGCATTTTGTAGGCCAAGCATACCTACTAATTTTTTCTATTGAATGATCTTAAAGTGTTAGAAATAAAAATGCATATGAGGTCTAACTAGGAATATTAACCTCATTGGACACGAACAAATATTTTAGGTTATACAAGGCTATCCCTATCTAACTATGAATATTAACTTCATTATACATGTAAAATATTTTAGGTTATGCAAAGCTATCCCTTCAAAAAGCGAGGGGACTACCTATCATGGAGTGTCTTCCAATTCTTCGGTCCTTGAGTAGGTTTCTCATTTCTTCCTACACTCGAAAGGAAAGCAGACAAACCATATTGACTAGAAGAGTCACCTTTGCTTCAAAAAGGCTAGCCAAAAGTTTCCAACTGTTCAGGTTCTATAGCATGAACAGAAATTGAGATCTTG
This sequence comes from Petrea volubilis, assembly GCA_026212405.1. Lineage (NCBI taxonomy): Eukaryota > Viridiplantae > Streptophyta > Magnoliopsida > Lamiales > Verbenaceae > Petrea > Petrea volubilis. Next base: position 19,246 of record JAOWBU010000051.1, read on the forward strand.
ACTTTAAGAAAGCAAAGTGAATAAGTAAGGCCGAAATAATTATGTAGAGCGATCTTGAGGGAAGGTTGGTTGAACTTTTCTATCCTAAAGAAGGTATATGCCCATCGGCCAAACATAATCATCCCTAGAGAGGTGGCGCACATTCTCAAGCACCAAAAAGACCAAGTTGAGTAAAACCGTGCGAGTCATTGATACAACGGTTGTAGGGCCCTTGATCTTTCGATAGAGGGGGCAAAATATGAGCTTTTCTCCCCCTTTACAATATGAAGAAAGAAATAAGGATCAAAGTTAAGACCACTCACTGGAGTTATACCTATTAGAAGGATCATGAAAGAGGCAATTAGAATGGTGCAGAAATCCTGCAACGAACTTGGGTTTCTAGACACACTCTCCTCTCTTCCACCAACAAAACAATCAATCAAGCCTTATCAGCTAGCACTGTCAATAACATTGCAACCAAGGAGCACAAAGGAAATAGCCCGCTTACAATCCTGGTCGTATGCTCACTCGAGGTTGAGGTGAGACTGAAGTTGTATAGAAGTAATAAGAAAATTATTTACTTTGCATGGAGCTTATTTTGGGAATTCTTAAATATACTTAATGTATGTTCTCAGTAAAACATGTGCAGCATAATTATTTATATTCTCGCAACAAGTCATTTCCTTACAGTAATCAAAATTCCATGACCAACTCCATGGCTGCATTTGTAGCAAAGAATTACAGCTTTCCTTTTTTCCTGTGTCCGTGGGAATTATGCACTTTGTTTCACGATGACTTCATTTCCATCTTCAAAAAACACTGTTACTACTTCTCCAATTCCTAACATAATCTTTTTGTTCGATCTTCCCCAAGCTGCACTATATCTGGCATCTATAGCTTCTGGAGACACATATTCTTTTCATTGAACAAGAATAATGCTCAATTCATCACATTTTAACTTCCTATAGTTTCCCGATGCGGAAACAAGTGCTTCTAGAGACTTGCTGGCATCACATTGAAGCTGGATAAGGAAGCACCTAGAACTGGAGAGCAGCATGACAATTTCTATGACATGTGGCAACATGGATTTAGACAAACAAGACATCAGTCTTCTGAATCCAATTAAATTCGATAGGTTGAGTTGTATAAGAAATACATCAATTATTTGATGTCTAACCAAAAAGCTAATACAAGCTTAGGCAAATAGAAATTACTGAATACCATACAAAACAAACATCATAACGATTTTCTTGCAAGGTTATTTTAGCCAATATGAAAGAAAGGAAGAAACAATCAAAAGCCTAAATCACTTTGACTAACAGCATAGAATAATAAAATTAGTGCCTAAACGTGATCAAATTTTCACATTCAAAGCATTGGTGTTGGAAATGAACAAGGTTGATGATGACAAATAAGAGCAGAGGGCAGGTGTAGCAGGAATCATCTCTTTCATCTCCCACAACAAATAATCATCTATCGTGCAATTTAATTTCCCGTGTTCTATCAGGTCAATCAAACATTAAGTGTCATGAAATCGAATGGCTAAAACAAATCTGGTTCAGATCAATGAAAAAGCAATTGAACAAAGCACAGATTATAATTCAGAGATTGCATGTAGAAGAACGAACCATGTTTTCCCCATTGGATGTATCATTGTATATAGAAGTAACTATGTCAGCATAGTCATCAAGATCCAGATTCATTGCCTTCACTGCTTCTTTAAGATATTGCGGGAGTTTAGCAGCAGAATTTTCCAAGACTTTTTTCCCCAACTCCCATGATATAGGTGAAGTTTTCTGAAGCAAAGAGAAAAATTAGAAGATAAATTTGTAGAAAGAATGAGAAGAATCACAGAATGTATCACAGCATGAAAAATCAGCACCTTATTTTCCATTTTCACACTATCTAAAAGAGGCCTCAGAAGTTCAATTGAGACGGCATCACTTTCTTCTATCACCAAACTCATGATCGTCTCCATGTTTTTGAAGACTTTAGCAGGGTGAGTGGACCTTCAATACAATTAAAGTCTTATATAAACAAACAGTATCAAAAGAAATCAGATGCTACAACCTGTGAACTAAACCTTAGATACAGCAAAACCTGTTAGATATAAGCATTTTCAAAATTTACCTTATGTTATTGAGAAAAAGTTGGAACATCTCAACAACCAGATCATCAGCCTCTATGTCCAGGAGCATCAGGGATGCTCTCACTTGTGCCACAGTTTCAACAATTTGCAGAGCTCTAGAATAATTGGGACCTGACTCGGAGGGCAACTGCTCAAATGCAATCATGACTAATTTGAAAAAATCCTGTCACCAACAACACCAGAGAACTAACATCGTAAATGAATAGCATTTTTGTAAAACTGGAACCAATGAAAGAAGAGCAGATGCTCTGGGTTATCCAATTTAACACAAACACAAAAACTGACAGTAATTGCATACCTTCATTAGTTCATCAGGGTAAGGGACATCTGGAGCAGTTATTCTAGTGAGCTCGTTAAAACAAGATGCAACCACTAATTGGACATTCAAATCATCATGGTGCAATATCTCATCAGTAATCAGTGCCTTCATTGCAGGAAGAAGTGCAAAACTTGTGGACCTTAGAGGCTTTTGCCACACCTGCGCTAAAAGGTCCTCTGCTCTCTGCAAAAGAACAAATAGAAGACTAATAATATCTACCGAGCTACAAAACAGGATGGAGGTAAAATGAAAGAATGGGGAAATAATTAAGGTCAAGAAAGTGAAAATGATAAAGTTAATGGCATGTATCTTATGTAAATATGAGAGGGGAATGAAGATCCTTGCAATCAACGGAAAGCATTACTGTCTTCTATTAACATCAAAAAGAACTATATAGAAATGTAACACAAGCTGCCACTGACGCAATTTTGAGTCCTTAAAAATGATAAAGCGCCAAAGAGAATTTGCATGCAAGTATGCAGTCACATATAACAGGTTGATCCAAGTGGATCATCATAAAAGCATAAGACAGAAATAATTTATTTTTTTTCAATTTTTAATGTATTTATCATTTTCAATCAATTAAGAACTGCTTTAAGTTTCATTTTAAGTGGTTTATTGGGCTCATAAATGCAATTTAACTTGCAAAAATATAGAATTTATGAACATGGTTTAGTTGTTATGCTAATCAACATAGATATTGCAGTACAAGCCAATTTATATATTGTAGCACAAGCACATGAGCACATACACATACACATAAAAACACATTTATATGTTAGAGTTTGCCCCATTTTTTGTTCTATGAATTACGAACCAGCCCCAAAAATCCATTGTTTCCATCAACCTTAACCAAAAGTAGAAAGATTTTTTTGAAACTGCAAGTCTATCATTTCCAAGTAGATCACATCATGAAGGATTAGAAACTATGAGAAAAATAACAATTTATCCTTGGGCATAACTCACATAAAAAAACACTAAAGAGAAGCTCCTTCATGAGTAAAGATAAATCACAAACAAAAAGATCAGTTTGTGCATATGTATTGATCCTCCACAAGTTTGAGTAAGATATGAACGTAATCAAAAAAGTTGGAAATTTATAAACACAAATATGCACCTCTAACATATGTGACGGGAATTAGACAGTTGGACACAGCATACATTCACATAAAAAAAGACTCTTTATGCATGTGAATTAAAAACTGAGACTTCACAGATTAAACAGGCATTTGTACAAATAGCTTCCCTGCATAAAGTTCCAGACTTTCCACAGAGTAGCAAAAACTCGTCCCTGTGTATTAACATGACATACATTACATAAAAGAAGATTCTTTATGCATGTGAATGAAAATTGTGACTTCACAGATTAATAAACATTTGTACAAAACTACAAGTAGCTTCCCAGCATAAAATTCAAGACTTTATATACATTCAGCAACAGAGGATCCCTGTGTATTACATGAAACAGGAGTCTATAAAGAGACACACACATGAAAAACATAAAACAAGCTCACACACGGACGCACGCACAGAAAGCCGCATGTGTATGGGAGGGGAAGGGGGTCATACCTCAAGGAGAAGAAGTAATTCATCAGTTGATGAAGATGAAGGAATTGCAAGAAGCTTTTCCCCAGCAGCAACCAAGTCACCCTCCATCGCTATCTGTGAGGAACGGTCGGGGCTTTCAGAATCCATTTCTACAATTCAACTGTCAAAGAAAAAACAACAAAAATAATCAAGAACAGGAAAAAACTAGAACACACACACACACACACAAAAATCAAGAATCCCACCAGCAGCAGCAGAAAACCCGCAAGCCCACCTGATGAAAAACGTGAGTGATGAAAATGCAGTTCAAAAATTTATTTACATGCTCCAAACAAACAAAAAGCAAGCTCAGCCACAGTCACACAGCCAATGCCGATGATGTATTGCTGGGTGGGAGTAAAAGAGGGGTCTTCTGCAAAATGTCCTCCATGCAGAGCCCCCACTTAAACCTCCACATCCCGGATTTCGCCTCACTCCATCAATTACTGCTAATCGTTGGCTTTCAAATCCGAGAATTACAGATTACAGATTCCTCAGATTACAGATTTTTTTTTTCTTTTTTTCTTTTTTTGCCCTTTTTGGTTTCTTTAGGACAAATTTATGCGAGTGATTAATGGCGTACATAAATGCAAAACTATATGCAGGTAATCTAACGGCTTTTTTATAGTGCCATGTCTCTAAACTTTTTGGTGTCATCAGTCCCGGAGCGAAGAGACTTCAAAAGCGGTGGAGGTAGAATGACGGAAATGCCCTTGGGGTTTTAGGAATTTGTAATTGAGTGGTTTTTGTGTGGTCTAGTTCAATTTGAATAATTATCAAAAGAAAAAAATTGTAGTAATCCTAAATTTGAAAATGGTGGCATGATATGTAAATGTTTTATGATACTAAAAAAAAAATGAAAAAGTTATTGAGAAAAATGAATTAATGAGTTATGTGGCTATATATACTATATGGTCAGGGATGAAATCATAACTTTTTATTGGAGACGAGATCAAATTTTTATAAAATATTTCTATTATTTTGAGGGGCAAAATTTAAAAATTTCAAAAATATACATATAAAATATAATTCAATATAAGCTCTGGTTGGTGTGTGTGTGTGTGTGGGGGGGGGGAGGGGGGGTGTTCGTCCCTATATATGGTTACCTCATTATAACCGCATTGTAATTCTTAGATGATTTATAAAATATCGATATAGGAAATTGTATTTCACAAAAAAATCAAGAAAATCAAGTATTTTTTTTTTCCAGAACTTTGTGGTTTTCCTATAATTCAATTAATATTTGCAAGTCGCAGCAATTTAAAGTTATATTTTTCAGCTTTCCTTGAAAACTAGATGTCATTAAAATAGTAAAATAGTTGAAAGCTTCGAAGATATGATGCTTTAGAAAGCGGATGGCATATTTGTCAACAGTGGGGCAAAATCCTGTTTGATTTATTATGTCATTAAGGTTATGTGAATTCCTGAAGTTACGTAAATCTCATACTATATTTATATCGACAATAGTCATTATTATTATTATTATTATATGCCATCATCTGCAGATGTAAAGATTAAATATATGCGTGTGTGTGTGTATATATATCAGATGAATCTATATATATATGCATACGAATAGTCACTCAATTTCATTAACTATGTATCCAAAAAGAAATTACGTAGAATTAATGTGATATATAAATATATGTATTATATGTAGGCAAAAACACGTAAATGTGAAAAATGTTTTTCATATGCGCCTATACATATGAATATACATGTACACACATGTGTCTTGGTGTGTGTTGACAATTATATTCTAAAATTCAATTCTAGGATGAAATATTTCATGGATATTTTTTTTATAATTATTAAGTATGATTCATCCAAAAAAAAAAGGGATCACATGTTATATGAATTCCCACAATGTATTCCAAGATGGATTTTTGTATAATTTTATACATAACTTGATGAACTCGTTGTTTCATACATAATTACTTAGATTTTGAGATTTTTTGTAGTTAATAAGCTCGTAAAACAAAATACTTGTTATTTACTACTCTATCTTATTCGAATCATTTTCGTAAAGTTTTCTATTCAATTATGAAACTTATATCCAATACCTAATTATTTTCCACATATTGACAAATACATAATATCCAAGTGGATCGGTCGTTGCATTGAGTCTGATGATAATATAATATCACTTTTTCAATTTTTTATTTGACATAATCACATTTAAGTCCAACGGCTGAAAACCCACTAAGTGGCATGAAATTTCCGATGGGTAAATAGGGGATGGGCCAGACTCCAGCCCATTTTGAACACAGACCATCTTACTCCATGGGCTGGGCTCTTCTCAATGATTATGGCCCAAGCCTAGCTTATTAGTAAATTATTTTTGTTTAAGCACGAACTAATATTTCAATTCACCATCAATGACAACATGCATATATTTATTTTGCTATATACTCCAGATTTGAGTTGATATTGAAGATTCATTAAACATATTAATGATTTCAATCGATACTTGATGCAACGATCAGGTTTCAGAAAATTTCTCGACTGAATAAACAAGATGCCCAATAGGCCCATTTGAACATTTCTGAGTCAAAAACCATCTTGCTTGTTTCGGGAAATTTTTGCCCACACCAAAACAAATCACGTAACGAGTATTTTACACTTATCATATGATTAGCGTACAGTCTAAGGAGAATGACTAATCACACAACAGGTGTATTAATACTTACTATATGATTGGTTAAGTTTGATCAAATCGAGTCTGAATAATAATTTTCCGCTCTTTTATTGAATGACTACTATTTTCTGTTTCAAATAGTACCACCAGAGAGAGAGAGAGAGAGAGAGAAGAAGAAAAATGTTTAAATCCAGTAAAACGCATAATCCCAATCCCACAAGTAGTATCCAAATAATTCTCTTAGTTATTACAAGCCCCAAGCATAATTCAAACTCACATTAAGTGAATCATAAATCCAGGTCTCAACAGAAAGCAACTCAAAACACATCCAGAACATTTGATGACAATGTTTTCATATCCAAACACAAACTCATATCTCACGGTCCCACCAAAGCTCCTTGTAATATTCAGCTACATCCGCAGCATCCGTGACATGATCCAAACGCCTCTGCACTTCCTTGAGCCGCTTCTTCGCCTGATCCATTATCTTTTTTCGCGCACCAAAGTCCCTCGAAGCCGCCTTGATGGCAAGCTTCCTCACCTCCTCGATTTCCGCAAGTTCCTTCCGGAGCCAAGACACATCAAGGTATGCCAAGGCCACAGAGTCAGTGAGAGCCTTCATGTTATCCAACTCAGACAGGATAGAGCCAAAGTCACTGCTTATGACCTTTTTGACAATGTCAGCAGCCGTACCGAGCAAAGCGCCACTGAATTCTGGGAAGAAAAGGTAGCAGGTTTTGGAAGCAATATGTCCGTACTTGGCAAAAATGAACCGAACTGTTGGGACGCAGCTGGCCATCACCACGTGCCCACGGACTAGTTCCATCTCAACCAATGATCCCTTTTCATTTTTCACGTACAATGTGTTAGGTTTCGAGGCACCGAGTGCTCTTGTTCTTGATCTCGTCAGGTATGGTGAACTTGAGGAAGTCCTGTCACAAAGGAAAGATGATCACAAATAGAAATGAGGATCTTTTGCTTATCAGGTCAATTACGCTAACCTCCCCTGTAATTAAGTGTTAAATTACATGATTTTCACCTTCTAGTTTTAAGATTATAATACCTTATCTTGATAAACGAAGAAACTAGAAAAAAGTTACTAATAAACTTGTAAAACATTCATCTAGACATTCACGAGAACAATTTGAAAATGTTAACACCATTTACCTATGTTTAACAGCCACTATAAGGGGGTAACTGTAAAGTGGAAATAAGTAACAAATGACATATGTGCAATTTTGAAACCAAGAGGGGATATTTATGTAACTATATATAGTTACAAGGGAAGGTGTCATAATTATTGCTTTATTTTAGGGACTATTGTAGATAATGGTTCAACTGTTTACTAAAAGTTATCATCATCATATGATTCATATTCCTAATAATCACAAATAAAAGAATTGTTGAGAAAAATATACGTGCCACCTTCAACTCATACCAATTTCCCTTTAAATATATCATAATATCAGATTCTATAGAAGTTCTCCACAATAGGAAAACAAGACCAAAATAGCCCAAAATAAAAGTATAAGACTTGATACTGATATTGCAAGCCTTGCATTTCGTGAGAAATAAAACCAGAAGCAACTGATACTAGATTTGCGTGCTTACGCTTTGGAAGTAGAACCAGCATTTTCCTGAGGAAGCCCTTCAGCCTGTCAAGTACTTCAAGTAAGATATATGACAAACTCTGACAAAATAAATTCGAAATAGACACAGAAAAAGCAACTCACCTCATCAAACCTTAATTTTCTTTTACCAAGAATTTTCCTTCTGTCGCCTTCAGTTATTGCATTTTCATTGGCAATCTGCAGAGGAAATGCCATGAAAAACAGTCTCAAGACCATCTTATTGTACTGTATAATAAGAACACATTTCGTGATTCAGAGCCTGATACTGTTACAATGTCTCGCAAGCTGCATTCATTCTCTAAGACTTATATCGATATTAATAATTGCCATACATGAGATTCACTTCTAAATATTAGAAGATGAAAAGGATTGTAGCTTATCATCAGCTACGAGGACATTTTTAGCAAGATTTCAGCATTTAATTTGGATGCACACGTTTAGTTAAATTGTTATTCAATTAATTGTTCTCAGTCTACATGCAAGAATCTTACTAATAACAAATCTAAGATCACAGTGGATAGTTAAGCAACTGCATCTATCTCATTGACAAAGCTTTGAGCTCTAAGCACAACATTTTCGGCGGACAAAATGATCATATAATGTGAAGGGATCTCTAGGGCCATACATTAGCGACTGAAGTGACATAAATGAATTTTGATGTACCACAAGAGCCCAAAGAAATAGGATAGTTTTCCATATAAGGGATCTCACCATTTGTTTCTCTGTTGAAGGATCATCAGAGCTTATTCCAGATTCTTCCAACCTGCATGTTAAAATAATAGTTCAGCATCTTGTAGAATTTTGAACTTCAAAAGGAAATTAAATTAAATGAAAATTTTGACAGGAAACAAGACCTGGTAAAGAATCTGAATTTCTGTTTAGAGACAAACCCAAGTGAAGATCAGATGATTCAGATGCACGACTCAAGTCCATGTCTTTATTATGATATTACACGGTATTATGTAAAATATTGCTTCAATTAATTATATAGCATTCAAAAGCAGCATGTCATCAAAAGCTATTAACTACATAAAAAACTTACAGTATATTTTGGAAGAAAAGACAACTACTGAAAAGCAAAGAGAAATAGTAAGTGGCAATAACTTGATTTTTTTTCCCTAGGAATTTAAGGAAAAAAGATATGTGGTGTATGAATAGCATTTACAAGTTAAGACCAGAAACTTGTTTTGCTGCCAATCAATAATTATCAGTAATAAATGACAAGTGTTGAATAGAGTTTGTATTAGTACAGCTTCTCTCATAAATATTTTTGGTATCTCATCCTTCAATGTAAAAGGCAAAGTTATTATGCAAAAGGTCCCCCATATCAAGTGCCAGAAACTTACGCAGCAGTTGAAGGACTAGAATCCTTCAGTAGTCTCTTTTACATCAGCAGCCTGAAGAGAAGACACCACAACTAATTTTCATAAATCTAGAACATCAGAAATGCTCAATATGCTCTTAACATGTTGATTTTGAATCGGAAGATTGAATTCTTGTCACAAAGAGTCAAGTACTTCTTATAGGGGGTATCAGATAGATCTTATGTGGAGATCATGGAAATTTTAGTGAAAGAAACCAAAAGAGCAACCAACAAAGAGGTGGCCAAAAGCTTTAATGGGAATAATCTGCAAAGGTAATTAATGTCATCTTAATGTCAGAAACCTCATTTTAATCTCTAATCAAATAACATATGCGCTAATCAACAAGAGGTATCCAATTCTTTCCTCGAAACAGAAATTGATTTCAAATTCTTCAGCACTAAATCATCAGAGGAAAACAATGCAAGTCCCTTCAGTGATAATCAGATCTAACATGATACACTCCCATTCTGCAAATCTAAAAATGCAGCACTAAATCTAATTTCTCATTCAATCAACAAAGAAACTTAGATTACTTGAAAGCGTATTCTTTTGCTTGTCCCAAAAAAAAAAAGAGAGGAAAAAAAAGGAGGAGAAAAAAAGAAGAAAAAGGAAAAAGCATCTTCTTTTCCCTTTTGTATTTCAAGTTCTCCCAGTTGCGATTAAGAAACAACTAAATCATTGACAAACAGCATCAAACACACATTTCGATTCATGAAACGGAGACAACCAATAATCAAAAGGGACTTGCCACTATTGCCAACGGTTCCATAAGCAAAATCATTACGTGAGCTACAACATGTTGAAATTTTTTAGAATAATCAAGAAAAAAATTGTCGATAAGTGGAATCAAACACTTATCATTCTCAATTTGTATTATCCAATCACCAAGCATTAGGCCAATTTAATTGCTTGCAACAATTAACTAGGGCCAAACATTAACCATGAAGCCAGATTCGATGATTCACAAAATAAATACTCTTGTTAGTGCAGAGAAAGATGAGGGGTTACATCCAATGTCTGAAACCTCTTCTTATACTTAGATGGGATTTAAAGGACATTCCTTACCTCAATGAGATTTGTCTTCAACTTCTCTGGAGAAACATCAGAGATCTCATGTTTCGTCATTTTCTCCTCTTGGAGACCCAAACTTGAAGAAGCCATTTCTGTTTCTTCCCAAAACCAGAAATGCAGCCACACAAGCAAACACCATGTGCAAATGAATTGGTAGCTTTTTTAAGTAACGCATGAGATTGACAGAGGGGAATGAATGATGACAGAGGGGAATGAATGATGTGTTACGGCAACCAGATTACAGATTTTCTGTAAAGTGGAACGCATGGAGGGAGAAACGCTAAGACGTGGCATTTTTTATTTGTGAAATTGGTTCAAAGTTGGTAGGTAAAATCCAAGAAATTGGGGTATGATAGTGAGTATCCAGAGCAGCAAGTATTGGCACCTACTATTGTGTGCTAATGTGTGCAGTGTAAAAGCGTTTAGCTTCAATTATTCTTTCTCCCTTTTGTTTTTCCAATATCATGCATTGCAGTTATTCTTCAATATTCCTCGCAATTCAATTTGTGCTAAATATTTTCCCGTTTCACTTAGAATCTTCACAACTCAGCCCGCAGTTATTTTAAATTTCTTTCTTTATGTGTTCTACTCTAGATTGAGATTCTATTTTGTTTCTGCATAAATTCCCTATCATGCCATCCCTATTTGGTTCTTGAATTCTCGAATATATAGAAAAAAATTTAATCCGTTTTGTAATTGAACTTCAAGATCCAAACTCTGAATCTGGACTTCATTATTTCTCTGCTGATAATGTCTTAAATTGATGTCTAATTAATAGTAACATCATTCATTTAACATTATTCCCCATTAACAAGGTTTTTCAGCCCAACAACCGTCATTGAAACTTGGGAATGTTAATAAGTGCAAGGGGGTCTATACCTCAAGGAGGATTACTCGCTGCACATCAGTTGATAACGGGAGAATGAAAAACCTACTCTCAGCATCTATCCACACATTTTTAAGCTCTTCCTGTGAAGTATAATTAGAAGAACCACCCATCCTCACTTCACAGTAAAAAAAAGAAGCTGAAAAAAGAAGTCGACTCTTTATATGGAACTTATGCAACTTCATTTATCTATATCTTGATCCTTGAGAAATAAATCTTCAGGGAAAAACATTATGCAATAATATGCAGTCAGTAAATACAATGTAACAAGTACTACTCTTACCATTTCTTCATACCAAGGAGGGTGAGAACAACTTATTCCACATTTTCCAAACCTACATGTTAAAGAATCTAAGGGTTAATGTACTAGACAGTCCAGAAAGCACCTCAAGTGGAGTAAAAAACTTGGCATGAAACAGGACTATAATCGATAATCTTTGGAGAAAGATCAAAGCTTCTAGCGAGCATGGCTGAAGTCCATAAGTTCAGATTCATTCAACCACTTTTCTCAAAATGATTTTCCCTTAGGTGAATGCTAAAACTGGACTTCGAAATTGAATGCAAAATCCAGAGAAACAATATGTGATTAGATAATTTTAATTTTCTCGTAGTAAATATCATTGGAATCCATAACATACATTGTGTTTTCATGATGTAGAACAAGTTAGTTTAGCTGTGTTATGTCCTATCCAGAGAGTTTCTAGTTCTAAATCTTTGAAATTTAAGTCCATAATTGACACAGCTTACACAGCAGCTGAAGGGCAAGGACGTCCCCCAGACTCTTGCTCCATGCCTATAGGCTTAAGCCCTTCACTCACCACCCCATCTCATGGTACATTGTGAAAATAAATCATTAAAAACAGATTCATATGTAAACTCAGGCATGACCTCCACTCCACTGGACACATCTTCAAAATCAACCAGTTCCAAAGTCCCTGCAGGAGGTTTAGTGGTTGTTTGACACCATCATCATAGCCAACCTAAAACGAAGTCATGATGTGAATATCAATTGAAAATATAGCGGTAATATAATGTGTCGTACTCAACGCAGATATTGAATTAGTCAAAATAACGAAATACTTCAGATCTTTGATGAATGAATAGCAGCTGCACAGTGGAAGGACCAAAAGGAAATTGGAAGAAATCCAAACAAAGAGACAAAGAACCCATGGCAGATACAGATCATTTAAATATGTTCATTTTGCAGTCACTGATGGTTTGTTTCCAGCTGATGTTTCCTTTCGTGAAATACTAAAAGATGTCTTTTTTCTTGTATAGGGTCTATAAAGTGAGAAATAAATATGACATATCATTTCCACAAAATTATGGCTGCAAGCAACCAGAATTAGAATAATTAAGTTACAAACAAACAGTTCTAATGACAGTTCAGAGGGTTTAGAAGGTCAAGAGACTTTAACTGTAAAGATATGGAGACTCTCAGTGTCTCTGATCTCCCTCCTAAATTCAATGCTATTTGATCTAAATTTTTACCGATCCTGCAACCTAATAAAACTTCCAAGAAAGAGAAACGAAGAAAATGCTAAATGAAAATGATCGATCCATGGAAAAGTGAAGCAACCAAGAATACAACTTTCCTTGTTAAGGAATATTATTGATTTTAAAACTCACTGCATGCATCTGAATTTAAGCAGACCGTGCGTTTTATTTAGAAACATATGCTATAATTACATTATTTCCTTGGATCAAAATGTTCAATTAATGAACGGGAGTTAATCAATGCTTGAGTTATCTTCCAATGAGCAGGTACATCAGATGTAGCTAAACAATTTTAGCCCTGTATCATTTATTTAACAACATAAATAACTCAAAGACAAAGAAATCCAATTACCAAAAGATCTCTTCTTGATCAACACTAAAAAGCTTTCTGTTTAATAATTAAACAATCACTAAATCATCCACAAACAGCATCGAACAGTTCATCAAACAATAACCATTGAAATCCTCATGTGGGCTAAAGCCTAATGAAGAGCATGTTTATCAGAAAGATCAACAGCAGATCATCTCTATTAGCGGAAGGCCAAACAATATAATTTAAATTTTTTCTAAAAAAATTGAAAAATTTGTATCAACACAAAAGAAAACATGGAGCGGATAAAGGAAAAAATGACACTTACATCCAAATTTTGCATTTTGCAAGAGGTCCATAGTGGAAGGTTTAGGGTTTAAGAAAAGCACTCCCGTTCCCTGTTACTCTTCAAACCCCATTGCCACGAAATCACTTTGAAAACAAACAGCAAAAGAAGAATGTGTTGTTCGCTCCATATTTAAATCATGAAACTATCAAATATGATTGGCTGAGTCACATTTTAGTCCCAATGGTTACATTAATCCATCTGACAAGGCGAGAGAAAGTATTTGCTGAGTTTTATATAGATGAACAACGAAAAGTTTGAAATAACATTTATCAATGTACAAATACAGAGCACATTCCAACTCAATTTAATTTATAGGATCTGACATTGCCTCAATGATGAAATGGAAATAAAATTAAAGTGCGAAGGAGTAAGTAAAAGTATGTCGATTCTGAATCGGATGTGTAAAATAGGGTACCTCTCGTAGTAGTTTAATGTTAGGTAATGGTTTGATAAAGTCTGAAAACACCTATCCACTTATGCTAAAATATTGCAATTATCTGAAAGCTTTTATATAATTTTCAATGAATTATTACATATATTATTTACCTGCAACTCGAAAGTTTTGTTTATCAATGTCCACTCATTTACACCTCTTTTTGTTTTTAGGTTGTATTAAATGTTTCTTAATTTTGATTTTTCAACAAAAATAACATCTTATTACATCATGATTAAATATCAATGCTAAATCATCGAAATTATGAGTTATATTGCTTTTAATTATATATATATATATATATATACACACATAAAAACTTATGCTTCTATAAGGAATTTATTTAAAAGAATTTAGCTTTCAATTAAAAATAATACATGTAGCAAACTTGTATTTACAAAAACGAAAGAAAAACTAATAATACATTTGAACGGACATGACCCAAATCCGTCACATCTGCCCAATTAGGGATAAAACATGGACATGACCCATATCGGCCCGCTCATTAAATCCCAAAAGTCATAATATGGGATGTGTAAAAGCCCAAATAAAATTTCCCTCAAAAAAAAAAAGCCCGAGTAAAATAGCTCATAACACAACTGATCCCAACTGAGGAGCAGACAAGAAATGAGACAAAAGTAAACTACAAAAATTTCTATTATTACTGTTACCAAAAAGATTACACCAACAATAATTTCAACTTCCCTAGCAGCACCTATTTGTATTTGTAAGTAATAACCTCAATGCCACCCATGAATGGCCTTAAGGGCTCTGGAATAACAACAGAGCCATCCTCTTGTTGGTAATTCTCAAGCAAGCACACTATCATTCTTGGAACTGCACATGCTGTTGCATTTAGCGTGTGCACGAACTGTGTTGGACCAGAGCTGCCTTTACCCTTCTTAGGAGACGGGCTCGACGGTTCTGGATGGTATCGGATGCCTAGCCGCCGACTTTGGTAGTCGGTACAGTTAGAGGCACTTGATATCTGTCGAGGAAATACAATGCAGTCGTCAAGAGATTGCTAGCAATCACAAGGGGGACTAAGCCACCATGTAATTATGCTTAACAAATTTGATTATACAGCAGCAGCAAGTTTTGGATTAATGACAAAGTTCAACAGGCATCAACCGAAACGAGCCGTTTGCCAAATATTTAAAACAAGTACTTAGGAACTTTTTACCTTTTTTGATGTTTTTGTTTATAGAAAAGAACTTTAGTAGATTCGATTTTCACACACATCCAGCATTTTGTTACCGACAAATTTTCCCCAAAATCTCTACATTTAAGTACTTCAAGAAAACAAAAGCACTTGCAATCACCCTTGAGGAGCAATAAGATGTAAGATAGAAAAACAAATCATTAGCCAATAACCGACATCATACCTCACCATATCGTCCCAACCCCGGCATCCAGGCCTCAATATCAAATTTACGATAAGCTGGAGCACCCAAATCCTCTGTTGCCATGTCCAAAGTTCTGCAAAATAAGCATCGTCATCTGACACTAGTCAATCTAGTAAAGACAGAAAAGTGAACTTGATAGTCAGCGCTGCACAATTTCTTTTTTTTGTTTTTTTTAAGTGCTGCACATATTGCATCAAAAGACAAATATGTTCCAATTTTCCCAATTTTCCTTTTTTATCATCAAAATACAGACTAGAAAATAGAAGAAGAGAAAGTTGGATACGCACTTAAAATGAAGCCCCAATGATGAGAAGAGGTCTTCCTCGATTTGAATAAGCTCTTCGTGGAAGGAATTACTTTGCTCTGGCCTGCATAAGATGAACATCTCCACCTTGCTAAATTGGTGAACTCGATAAAGACCCCTGAAAAGAATCATTGTTGACAAAGATTATGAGAGAGAAACCAAACACAAGAACATTATTACAGAGAAGTCAACCATAGAGAATTTTATTATTTTACATGTTCAACAGACGAAGCATTTCAGCAACTCAAATGCTTTACCTAGTTGCAGCACCTGCAGCACCAGCTTCAGTTCGAAAGCAATGGGAGAAAGCTACATACTTCAACGGTAATGATGACTCAGAAAGAATAGAATCCATATGGATTCCCCCCACTGGAATTTCAGCTGTACCAATGAGACACTGATCACTACCCTCAATAGAATAAACCTGCCAGAGTTTATTGCATGTATTAGCCAAAACAAAAAACCGCTTCAATAATGCAAATATTGTGTGTTCATCAGTTTTCATACTGCTCACAGATGGAACTGAATGACTTGGAGACAGAATAGATATATTTCATATTTCAACTACAAAACTGTGAAACTGAAATAAGTTGTACTAGTTAATTGAACAAGGTACATTCGCCTCAGAATAGATTGAATTTTCGATATCTCATGATCTACTAAGCATCTCTGGAAAAGAACTCAATATAACACAAGCAGATACCACTAGCAAATATTAGCAGCATGGAAGAAGGATGCTGCTTTCAGAAGTTAAGAGACAAAGGTCTAGAAAGATACACGAGGCTTCGCCCACCCATTATTTTATGTTAATTTGTCTATCCATTTGAAATCCCGAAAACAAATATTATTATCTGAGGAACAATAAAGTGTATAGTACAAGCAATGCTCACTAAAATAGAGTTGTCAGCTAGCTGCTAGGACAATTAAGAGATTGATACTCTTCTTTCAAAATAAAATGTTCAACATATCCAGGCTGTTTGATAGAATTTTAGATCCCAAAACAAAAGTTAGGTTAACTCATCTGAAGATTTTGATAAAATTAACATTGTCCATAGGCTGTCATCCAAAAAAAAGGGTTAAAAATAAATAAATTTAGTCAAGAAGAACGAAACAGAAAGATTTATCCAACCAAAGGACTAGTATTTTACACTTCACAGATTAAGTTGTAGAGGAAGCATTAATACAACCACTGCTGGGGATAACTGACCTGAGTGTTAGTTCCACGAGGTTGGAAACCACATTTTTCCATCACAGAAGATCGTACGAGTTCTGGTGTAGTAAGAGGTATAAATCCCCTTTTCATGACTTCAGATACAGCCCAGTTGACAAGGGCCAGCTCTAACATAACTGCTTCATTCTTCAAGTAATAGAATTTCGACCCACTCACCTGTAAAAGGAATACAGCAGATATATGAATACAAGTAAAAGAGAAGTGCATCACTTGTCAAATTTTTATCTATTTCATGGAGTGGATGTTAACCACAAGCAGATAGCAAGACGATATACTTAAATATGGAAGCTCAACACAATTTATTTTTCTACATCATGAAATAATTTTCCACTGACCACAGATGCATATGAGACCTAACTTTGTGCCATGAAAAACTATTAATCACAGTTACCATACATCAAGAGAGGTTAATAAAATAACCAAGATAGTCCAGGATCAATTTGAAATATAGCTTTAATAGGTTAATCAATGATAATTATGAAAATAACAGTAACAAGAAACAAAGTTGAGATCATTGGTTGACGGCTATCTCTTTGTCACATTTATCATTAACACAAGAAACATTACAACCTGGCAATTCAACTACAGAAAAGCAGCACATGCAAAACATCAAGGATTACCTGTAACATCACTTACATCTCCTTCAAACACTATTACATGTTTCACGACAGTATATTAAGATACTCAGAAAATACTTCAATCAGTATCAGCTAATAAATATAGATATAGCAAACTCTTAGAACTAATAGTTTCGACATCTCTCCACAGTCTTATAATATTAACATACTTGTGCATGCTCATATGTTCGCTAGAATGTGGCAGTTATTTACATGAACATTAAAGGTCCCATTGATTTTGATAAACAATTGAATGCAGGGCTAATTAATTATCTTAATTTGCTATCTTGTTTCTAGGGCCCATAAAACAGGCAGTTTTAATTCTTCAAATGATATTAAAAGACTGCAGCAAAAATTCAGGATTTCTAGGAAAAGTACCTCAGCAGCTGAATCAAAATCAAATAAATCCAAATCCTTTCCAAGCTGGACGTGATCCTTTATAGAGAAGCCAAACTCTCGGGGTTTACCAAACTGTAAATGGCAGGGGAAAAAATAGTAATAGATAGGGAAGGAACCGATGGGGGGTGTGGTTGCTGATTATGAGCCTGTTTAGATGGGCATTTTTCAGAGAAGAAACGCTTATTTTTTGGGGAAAAAAAAGCACTTTAGATTGAAAAAAGTTGTGTTTGGATGGATTTTTTTAAAATAGTAGAAGCTAGAAAAAAGCTAAAAAGCTCTTAAAGCACGTTTAATTAATGCATCCAAACGCAAAACTACTTGGCTTAAAAATAAAAAAGCTCTGCTATAAAAAGAACCGTTCAAGAAGTATTTTTTTTTTAAATCCATCCAAACGGGCCCTATGTCTGAGAATACATCAGAGCAAGGGAAACAAATACCATACCACTTGTCTCTTTGTTGAACACTCTTCTCCGCCTATTGGAACATCTGGATGTGTCATATTTGGCACAGATTGTGCTTCCTGTTGGAGTTCATCAGTGAGTTTGAGTAGGTCTTCTTCAAGGGTAACAAGTCCATCCTTAAGATTTTTGCCTGAAGTGAACATTCTTAGAATGAATAAATGAGATGTTGCAAACCAGATTTTCATGTAAGACATGAAAGTGGATAGTTAACCTTCTTCTATTAGTTTCTGTCGCTCAGAGGGTTCCAGTTTTCCCTTCATCTTGTTTGCAACTGCATTTCTCTCTGCCCGAAGCCTTTCAACTTCCTGCTATCTGTGAGAAACAATTAGCTAAAGATACTCACCTATCATGATGTTGTTCAATGAATTTATATTTCTCCAAATAATTGTCATCGAACGTACTAATCATATACTTATTTTTCCAAATATCATCAACTGCGTGTAAAAATAAATAAAAATTGAAAAATGCTGCTCATTAAGAACGCAAAAGTGGAAACCTGACCCTCTGAAGATTCAACAATTTATCATAAAGCTCAAGAACACGGTCAAGATTAGCATTAGAGTTGCGGTTCTTGATGTTGGCGGCAACTGCCTCCTTGTTCTCCCTAATCCACTTGAAATCTATGGCCGCTTTCCATTGAGGCGCTTTCGCGACTACAAATCACCACATTCCACAACCACAAAACACCATGAAAGATCAATAATCCAGAACTAATAGGAAATTAAAAGAAACTCCAACTTTATAAGCTAATTGTAATAGGAGGAAAAGAAATTTACACCTTTGTTTTCATCAGGGCCGGCGGAGACGGAGGCCGTGGTGGCGGCGGCGGAAGAAAGTGCCCTGGAGAGGAGCGGCAATGGGCCATTGAGGTGGCGGCAATGGAGACGATGGGTTAAAGGGCATAACAAGGTTGTTTGGAATTTGGGGGGTTTGGAGAGAGGTCTGAGAATGGAAAATGGCGAGAATTTGAAAGTGAAGGAGTGAAGTCCCATTGCTGCCGCTTACAACAACTGCTGATTCTATTATCCTTTTTTATAGATAGTTCCTTTTTTTTCTTTCATTTTCTTTTTTATTTATTTACGTTCAACGTACAGAGATGCACTTTGTCTTATGTCAAATATCATTTGTGTGTTCGAATTATAGGCAAATTTTTGCCGTACTTACTTCATGCTTAATATGCATTTGTTACCAATCAAGAACGTGATTAGGGGATTATATTGCTTAAGCAAGGTTTCGTATTAAAAATGTGTACATATAAATAATAATTACCCCTCCAATGGAGAATTCTTCAAGTTTTATGTTATACACAGTCCTTAGTATGACAAATTAGACCAAACATGAGAATTTTGGTCAAGAATTCCAATTCTTTTCTAAAAATAGAGAGAGCTCGAAGGTAAAATATCAAAATAAGGCACCACTACACACTGTACGTTGCATAAATTCTAATATCAGAAACTCCCTTTACGAAGTAAAATAGAACGGAGCCAAAAAAAATTGTTTGGAGAACGAAATCAAATTTTCGTAAAATATTAAAGGCACACTTTTATACACAAGAACCAACAACTCTCCAAGAAAAACGTACAAGGCCGGGAAGGGCGGTCGCCCCCTCCTCAAATATATTCAAACCGGACATGTGTGTGTGTGTGTCTATATATATATATATATATATATATATATATATAGATAGAGAGAGAGAGAGAGAGAGAGAGATTAAATATTTTGTCCACGAAAATGACAAATTCACCCTTCATACACCAAAAATGTTTTCCTTCAACCCGCCAACAACTGAATTATTGGCTCCATCAGTGCTCTTCACGTTGTAAACGTGTATCTGCATAGGCTACAGAAGATCATCCAATCGCCTTCTCCAAAAATATTCTTCAGACTCACACTCGAGGATATCATCATCGATTTTTCTACCAACAAGTCTCATAGCATTCACACGTTTCTTCGCCTCTTTAAACCGCTCCTGCGCAAGAACAAATTTGGCGTGCCTCTGTTTCATATCTTTAGCGGCTGTCTTAGTAAGAAGCCTAGTGTTTCCCTTTAAGTTCTTAAGCTGCATGGACTTCTCTTTAAAGGCTCCAACTTTGCGTACTCACCACGACACTTTGATCTTGCTCTCCTCTATGTCTGATACTTCATTTTCTATGCTTTCAAGATCAGATAAAATGGCTTCAATGTCACAGTGTTGCAGTCTCTGAACAACATTACATACGACTTCAAGTAGAGAAGAGCAGACGGTTGTTGACTTGTATATACAATGGGACGCGATATCCCTGTATTTTGAAAATATGGCCTCGAGTAAAGGTGCAGTAGTGGTCTTGACTTTGTAGCCGTTTATCGTTGACTGGGAAGGCTGATAATTTGGAATCACTAGGTGTGATACCAACTTCCATTTTTGGGGCACTATGATCCTTGGACCTAGGGAAATTAGGCAGTCCCAGAAGTTTGTGATTTGGCATAACAAGAATGCCTAAATATGAAATTTTGCAAACCACAGGGGGTTGACGTAACAGGGGGTCTAGGTGTAATTATCCCTGAATTTTTTAAGTTTCAACGCGAGTTGGCTTAGAGTTGAGTCATATGCAGATTGCACACTTACAATATAGGATCTTCACGGTGAGTCATGAGATCATTCGATTGGCCCTGCAAAATATTAGAATTTATTTCTGAGATTTCTCTAAGCAAAATAGCAAATAGACTTCAATGCATACGCAGAAACGTTTTGTTCAAGGAAGCAGCTAAACCTTATGCTTCTTCGCCATATGCTGATGAGCATCCGTGTCATCATCAGAATACCTGCATACAAGACATAACTCTGTAGAAGTAACCATTCTATACGGTATCAGGTCATTGAGGAGCAAACATAACGACACTTTTGGTTCATATCGATAACCAAATGAAATGATTTAATACTTAAATAGGCTCAACTTATTTCATCTCTGTATGCAAAGTTGAAGGCCCAGAGCCGATATCTACGAGCACTTACACAAAATGAATCATGAGCTTGGACATGGGCTTTTTGGGCCTGTAGGAGACATATTTCACAATGAAAGTGAATAGTCGTAAAAACCTGACAGAAAAAACACAAAGAAGGGGAATATACTAATTTATGGGATCACAAACTTGATCCGGAGAAACATTTTCAGCCTGCTCTCTCTGAATTTTCAGATTCACCATTTCTTCTGCACCATCTGTATAAACAACCTAATGCAGATATAGCAAGACAAGCACAATGAACAACAGGGAAACAAGGACACCAAATTACATATTGATATGTTATTTTCCTAAGACAGAGAGGATGGGTATAAAGGGATTAACTTACCAAGTGCTTCTTATATGAAAGGTCATACGAAGCAACAATCCCCTCAGAAACCCTGCGAAACGGGCTCTATAGTGGATAGTAATGAAAGAGAATACGTAAACGGTAAAAAATTAATTTGAAATCAGTTAAAAGGTAATGGAGGGTCTAAAAGTAAATGAACATGCTGCAGGAAGTAGCATAGCATAATATGATACATGTCAGAAAAATAAGATGGTTTAACATTAACAAGAAAAGCAGCGGCATTCTAAAACACTCACGTGTTGCTCTTGGGCCATCAAACCTTCACTCTGCAGCCAACCAATTCTTCACCATAATCTTTCACACCATCTGTTTCGGGAAACCTGAAATTAGAAACTTATTACTCAAAACATTTGAAGACTAAAAATTCTCCTCATAACAGAGGAGGAACTACATACGTCTAAACTACATTGTATTAGAACTCAAAATAATATTTGACATAGCAAGAGTGTCAAAAGCAGGTTATAATCTTTAAAGCTTCACCTTTTATGGTCCTCAATCAAACATTGTCATTTCATTATTTGAAATGTTAACAAGCGCAAGTTCAAAGACTCAAAACTTTTAGATTGATTCTCAATGAAGAAAGGTAAATGAAACAACTCTCTCTATTTTCTCACTCCCATTTCCCGTATGCAAATTATTTCCTTCATAGTAGGCAGAAAAATAAATAAATAAATAAATAAATAAAAGCAGTTTCAAAGTGCATTAGCATATAAAAGCGAGAGCTATATTCAAACACTTGCATACAAGAAGAAGCAGCTGAATTGTGTGCTTCTGTGCCCTATAGTACACAAAAATGCTTGTCAACTTTAAACATGCGTATAAAGTTTAAAAGAGAACAAGCACCAAGAATAGAAGCATCTAAAATTAGTGGTTGCCTACTTGATCTGCAAAGGCATCTTTAAGTGGTTTTCCGTGGTCCCTTTTTAAGTTCAAAATTTCTTCAACACCATCAGTATAAACCACCTAAATAGCAGATGTCGTTAAACAAGAAAGATAAAAAGTAAGAGTGGTAACTGCACCAACATCCATACTTCATGACTTGAAATGCCAACAGCAGTTTGGAGGAGGAGGAGTGGGGAACGAGACTGGCTAGGCAGATAACACTCTTTACATCAACAAAAAAAACATCTCACAGTTAAACAAGTCAAATAGAGTCATTACCAAGTTCTTTCCTGCATGGCCATGCAATGACACAACTCCCTCACAAAATCTGTATATAGCAATTTGAATGTTACAAAGAATATGTAAGGCAACTGATACTCTAGTTAGAAACTTCGAGAAAGAATAAAAAGCAGTTGTCGTACGTCCAATAATCAACCATGGAAGTCATGAGAGAAACTAGGTGATGTAAGAAAGAGTTTTTGCAAGTCATTGAATAATAGGGAATATTGAATCAAATGGGAAAAATAGGTGTACTCTAGAGCACTGACGATTCTTCTTTTGGCCACCAGGCCTTTACTCTGCAGCCAACTAAGTTCCCATCAAAACTCTTTACATGAATCGACATTGCAACAACCTGAAACAGCCAAATATAGTAATGCATTGTTTGTCTCCTAACTATTTGAGGCAATCAAAGAACACAGACGCCGACAGAGACGGTAATGTCACTAAAAATCATATTTCTACCAAAATGCCAGTGATTAGGAACATCCATACTCAGGTCTCTATTGTGGCTGTCTGTAAACTTGAAACTTTAAATGCCCATTTGACTTTTTACCCTTATGGGATATAAAAAAGTAGTGAAATTCATTCTTCCCCTAACACAAATCCAAGAACCCAAAACAGAGCCTTGTAGTTACATCAGTTCAAACTTCAAAATCAAGTCAGATGATCAAAGCCTTTCCCACCTCAACTTTCCTTAAAATGACAAAGGGACCCAAAATTCAGACCCAGTAACACTAAAGCAACAATTTTTCCAGCAATATTTTTCAGCTTCAAAATTCACAAAATCAAAAGTTTATGTCCCAGCATAAAGTCCCAAGATCATCTTTTTTTTGCCCCTTTTTAAGCAAATGGAGGTAGAATTCCAGAAGCAAAATGCCCACTTTCCAAGAGATTTAAGTATAAATTTTTCCATTAAAAATGAAAGCCCAGAACACTGACCCCATAAACCATGAACAAGAACAGCTAAAAAAAGTAGATAAACTATTGATGAACATAGTCTTGTTTCAATTTAATAAAGAATCATACCCTGTGCACAAGTTGCAGTATAAGCGGGAAATGTATTTTTCTGGTGTTATTTACTACGGGAAGCACTGAAGATCTCTAGACTCTAGTTCTCTACTTAGCTATCAGAAACGTATAAACCCGAAACAACTACACAGATAAAACTGGTTTATTTGCAGATAGGTCCTCTGGGTTTCTGAGTTTCAGCATTGTAACCCACTCACTTTCAAATCTGACAATTTAAGTACTGTGGGTTTTTGTGTGTTTGGGCATCCAAGCAAGATACTTATCTTGCGATTTTAATCTACCTCTTTGATATTCATCCCAAAAAAAAAAAGGCAAGGGGAAAAAATGAAGAATATGATGGAAGACATTAAAAAAGTTCTAGTATAGTTTAAAAATTACGGCTTATTTTTTGTTCATTGTACTATTAACGAAATTACTCATTTTTTAGTTAAAAACGCGAAATTTACTTCAAAAAGTCCTATGAATATTCAAGTTTTTTTCTTTGTGCACTTCGATATTGTTAGTTAATACAGTCTTTTTTTTTCCAGCAATTAAAAGAAGAAGAGAGATAATTGAATTGAGTTAGAATCTAACTTTTACTGATCTTAAAACGTTAAATGGAACTAACATGAAATCAAGATTAATTAATTTTATTGTAACAATTTTCAATTAGAAATTTCAATTGAGTTTAAATTATCATCAAAAGCAGAATATGAATCATTTATAATGTGTGATCACGTACTATTAGGTTTAAGGTCCACGCTACAACCTGCAGTTAGACATGTAGAATACTTTTAGCAATAGGTATATTTTATTTTAACTTATTTATTTGATAAGTGAATTAGTTTTATGTACATGTTTGTGAGCGTGAAAAATGAACAAATACTCTTTAGAAGTGGAATATTTTTTTCGCAGTTATTATTAATTACTAATCAACTTTGAGGGGGAACCAACTTTTTTTTAATTACATCATAAAATCATAACGAAATTTAAACAATATCGCGCGTAAATAAATTATTTATTTATTTTCTACAAACAAATGAACTTTTTATTCAATTAAATCACCAACCTTCCGTTTGATTCTAAAATTTTAATAAAAAAAAATAGGATAATTTTTTTATTATTATTTTAAATAATAATACTTTATATTTATATTTTTGATCATTTTTATTTTTCTCCGACTCTCCCTCACTAAAATTCTTATTTCAAATATAGACCAAATGATTTGTCAATTAATTCGAACCAACTTTGGTGGCAAGGCACAAAACATCAACAAAAGCAGTCCACGAGACCAGCCACGTCGACACAGCATACCACCCAATAACAAGGCGCCACGTGAACAAGTATCCACGTGGAACAACCCAATTCGCAGTATATGTTAAACCCACGTAACGGTCTCCAAACCCGAACCCAGCCTATAATTAATCAAATCAGTGTCGCTTGACATCAAACCCAAAACACACACACACACTTTGAGCAAAGACCCCGAATTCCAACTCTGTTCGGATCTTCGTTCGGAGCTACGGCATCGCAAGCTCCAACCGTGGCTCCCTCCGGCCAGCAGCACCACCAGCAAAGCAACCTCACCCGTAGAAAATCGGTGCCGGCTTCCGCCTTATCCTCAGCCGCCTCGTCGGGCCCGACCCGGATTGTTTACAGGGAGTCTGTTGGATCCTCGTCGGACTCTGATCTGAGCCTGCCGTTTTGGCAGAGAACTTGGTTCATAGTTCTGCTGCTAGTGATGGCGCTCTCGTTCTTCGGCCTAGCGATTTTCCTGCTGCTCACGCTTGACTCCGACTATGCTTCAGCTCCTGTTTCCGCCGCCTCCGAGGGCGTTCAGGCAAGTGATGTCCACTTAGTTGATTGCTTCACAAATTCACAGTATGTGTGTGTGAGAGAGGGTTTCTCTGGTGGATGGATGTGTATATGTAAATATGTGTATGTATAGGTTGGTTATTTGAAGGCCGACGAGCGTATTCCGAATTTGTGAATTGTTTTTGTGAGGTCTTTTACTTGGCGCGCTAGAGGATTTCCAAATAAACGCTGAAAAATAGTGATTGGATAAATGGAAGAGATGATGTGATTTGATAAATAGGTGGAATTTACGTAATATTTAGCTTGATTGAGGTATTTTTATCAATTCATACGGACTCACGAGACCTAATTTAGCATCGAACTTTTTTTCAGACAGTCCCCTCAATTTGGTTATGTTAAACTTGTTTTGGATGTTATTGTCAATCACAATGGTACTGGGTATGTGTGTTTGCCAGAAAACAAAGAAACGAGTAAATGTCGTATTTGTTTAGAAAACAAACAATGAAGGAATTTTTTATCCTATGGTTTTACTAATGATTAATGATCCAGAACACAATAGAACTATTAAAATTCTAATTTGGCTGTTTTTGTGGATATGCTTAAGTTTTACTGAGTCAATTTGGGGTAGCTAATTTGATGTGTAAAACATAACTTTCTGTATTTTGGGTTTTCCCTATTATATTCCCAAGAGTTTATGCATTCTTGCATCTTTTGCAGATTACATATGGTTCTGTCATCAAGCTGATGCATGAGAGGACCAAGTTTAGGCTGCATTCTCACGATGTTCCTTATGGCTCTGGCAGTGGGCAGCAGTCGGTCACTGGTTTTTCTAATGTTGATGATGCTAACAGCTACTGGGTATGTCAATGCTATACCACTTGTTCTTTTTATTGTATGATCAGCTTGGTAGTACATCTGATAAATGGGGCTGTGGTTTTTTATGTTTTTAATTGATTGTTGCTTTATTTTACAGATTGTGAGGCCTATACAAGATTCATCTGCAAAGCAAGGAGATTCAATCAAAAGCGGAACCATTGTCAGATTGCAACATATGAGAACTAGGAAGTGGCTGCACAGTCACTTGCATGCATCCCCGATATCTGGCAATTTGGAGGTTAGTATGCATGTGTTTACTTAGGAGCCCCTTTACATTGCATGAATTCTTTAAACACAATAACCCTCTCTATGCATTTGAAGCTGTAAAACTGAAAAGGTTCTGTGTTTTATTTTCTCCATCGAACTTTATATGTATACAACTGAAATATTCACGTGGGATTCAAATATGTCTTTTCTAGTATAAATCTAGCTGGCCCAATGATTAATTTCACGAAATCAAAGTGACCTGTAAGGCCTCAATCCTTAGCTTCCATTATCAATCCTGATCATTTTTGTTCTTGAGTTCTTACCTCTCCCCCAACCCCTTTTTCCAGCAATCGTTAGACAGAGGGAAACAGTTTTTACTATTGTCTGTGATAGTCGCTGGATTAGTCAAGCATGTATTCTCAGTAGTTTTGTCGCACATCAATATTGAAATGAAGCATTCCTTAATTGTTCCTCCTTTTCTCCATGGCATCCTTGTTTTAGTCATTTTATTCATAGACTGTCTTTAAGTTTGGATTCAGGGCAGCCTTGTGTGTAGCGAATCTTAATTTGACTTGTGAAAGTTTGACTGCACATGATATAGATTAAGCGATATCACAAAATGTGTGATAGTTTGTCTGAGAGTGACTAATCTCTGCTTCATAAGCCAGTTCCTAAAATATTGTCTTTGAGATGCACTTTACATAAGATGTCCATTTAGAGGCGTATTTCTAGCCAGAGATGTTTTGCGGTTGAATTCTGATTTATCTTCTCCCTACAGTTATTTTCATCAATGGACTCATGATCTACTAAGCTTTTTCCATCTCTTTTGCTGGGGTCAAACTGATTATAGTCTTGAACGGTAAATGAGTCCTTTTTTGTTATTCTTGTTACGTGCCACATTTTCTGCAAACTCTAGATTGTGCCGTACAACATAAGAAATGCTTAACTTCACACGTGCAATTCATACTAAATTGATTCTGCTTCCTTTTTATGTCTAAGTGTGATTGTTGCCTTCAAGTTGATTGCCATAGCATCTTAAATTCATGAAAAACAAAACATATAGGTTAGTTGCTTTGGCGGCGAGGGAGAATCCGACACCGGAGATTATTGGAGGTGAGACCTTCTATTGTGACCCTTTGCAATTTACCATTACAGGTCTTCACAAAGCTGCCATTCCTAACCCGTTTTGTGCTAACAGACTTGAAATCGAGGGAAGTGGAAAGACTTGGAGGCAAGATCAAAGAACCAGGCTTCAGCACGTAGATACTGGTGGTTACCTTCACAGTCATGACAAGAAATATACCCGTATTGCTGGGGGTCAGCAAGAGGTAAAAACGGAATCGCTAAATTATAATAATGGGTGCTCTAGTACAAGGCTCCGGCATGTTCAATGACAAAGGGATGTAATTCTTGCAGGTTTGCGGTGTTCGGGACAAGCGGCCTGATAATGTCTGGTTGGCAGCAGAGGGTGTATATCTTCCGGTTGGTGAAAGCAAGTGAATTCGCCTAAAATATGCTATAGTATCACGACTAATCGTAGTGCAGCCATTTTGGTTTCTTATATTACATGCATACCCGTTTATTTCTTCCAAGCTTCTCTTACAATTGGGCGGTTGAAACAATTTTGGAAATAGCTGTATGTAATTCTGTAATAGATGGATTCTGCAAAGTTTATTACGTCTTTCATCTTACTTATCTCCGTTTCGCATTATTTGTTATTTAAAGTCTTTTGATTAAAATCCCCCAGGGCCAAAATTAGATAGTAATGGCACATGAAATCCGTACGAGACCGACCGTCCGCAGCCTACCGGAGTTTATGATCTGCTTCAGAGAAGCTTAATTTCAGATCGAAATATGACCACTTTCTCATCCTAAACTGTCAAAATTATTACGCGCAGATAATCACTCGCTGCCCTGGGAATTTTGCTTGTAATGCAAATTACTTCTGGGTTTACCGTTTACCTGCGGCCCCCCTTGAAATGTGTAATGCAACTCAACTTATTCAGATCAAAACCCCAACACCTAGATCCTATTTAAAACTTTGCACTGTAGACGTTGGGATTGTGCGTGGTGTAAGGATGAACAAGTAGAACAGATATGCAAAAATGAATCAAGACAAACACACACACACACACACACACACACAAACACAAGAAACTATCTTGCAAAGCTTATTTCAATCATCAAATTGAATGTACGGACATTCTATGAAAAAATTTAAGAAAAAATGTCTGGTGGCGGCAGCAATTCAGCTGATTCGGTCATTTCTTCTCAAAATTTTTCTATGGAGTTGCTGCTCACGCAGTAAATAAGCTGGTTATATATTCAATTTAAGGATAGCTAAGAAGGTAATTTCTTTTGTGTATAACTGCATGTTTGTGTAATATGGTGCATATGCAGGCATTCCACAAATTTCTTGATGACATTATTAAGGAGTTGACAAAACACTAAGGAATCGTTTACTTTGATAGATAACAGTGGTTTGTTTAATTTGCCACAAGTTATCCTACGTTTACTTTCATGGTCGTATAAACCAGCTTTGACCTGGGGGCCCGTGTTAGCGTGGGTTTTGTGCTGGCTATTGAAACCCGCCGATTTGGGCGGTCAATATTAACCACCCACAAGCTGAAGTGTAAAAAGACAAAAAACCCATGCATACAGGTGTTATTTCCATTTTTTGCCCTCCCCTTTTTGTTCGATCAACTGGTAGCATTAAATCCTAGGATCCCAAATCTAGGGCTTCCATTTGGGTCACTGGTATCTCTCCCACTCAAAGGACACGCCTCAACAGATCCAGTGATGACCTCGATAGATCCAGTGACGACTACGCAGGGAGGCTCCTCCGACCAAGTTAACGGGTAAAACAGGGGAAAAAGATAATCCCGTTTTCATCTGAAACCATTGTTGTTGCCCCTCGTTTTTGGGCAAAATCGAATTTTGCCAGAACCCATTTCCTTTCCCAATCACAAATCTAGATCTAGGGTTTCATCTTTTGGCGAAATATATTCAGCAACTGATCCGGAGGAGTGGTCGTACAAAGTCCGTCGACGAACGCGGGGGACGTAGTTGCGGCTCATTAATTGGCGTGGGTTTTACGCTCAAGGTGATCACTAGTCCAAATTTTAATGTTTTTGTTGTTTGTATCATCCCCACATTCAAAAAGTGCATTTCACAATTTTTTTTTCTACCAGTTGCTGTTGCACGGATTTTTTTGGTTTGTGTATTTGGAGATTGACCTATTATTTTTTTTTTCTTTTTTTCACTTCGACTAACAACTGATCCGTGCGCGCAGCAGCCCAATTCGCCGGACACAAGTTGAACGTCGGCGGGAATCACCTCTACTGAGAGGCAATCTCCTTCAACCCGTCGCCTCCCGATTACGTGATTGTCGTACCCTACCAAGCCCCGCTTTCAATTCAGAACAGAACAAGAGCGTTTTTTGCCTGGGATTATTTGTGAAGGACATATATGTAAATTAGTCAAATGAACCCAAACAAATAAAATTCAAAAGTAAACAAAATGATGGTTAAGGCTAGTGAATCATCCATTAAACAAGAAAGTAAACAAGTATGTCCTCAGAGGTTAATGTCGGATAACTCCTGTCACTAACCATTCAAAAGTCAAACTCAAGTTAACTTTACCTTTCAAAGTAAACGATTCCTAACAGAATAGGGTGCATATACAGTATTAATTCTTAAATAGAATCCGAGTAGAAAATTTTGATACAAGCAACTATTATATTGCATATATTTGAATGTAATCCCCTGTTAAGCCGATCACATCTTGCGAGTTTAGTGTATTATGGCAATTTTCATGTTAAATATCTACGGATGGATTCCAAACCATTAAGTTCAACAGGACGAGCGAACATGAGTTAGCAATAGATGCCCGAATCGCTACTGCTAATTGTAGATTAACTATTGTATTAAGCAACCCACAATCCCAGCACTGTGCTGAAAAATGAGTAAAAAAGAAACCAAGCAAGAACAGAGATCCATATGGGTATGGTGCTTCTTATGTGTAAAAGAAATCTTCATCCAATATCGATAAAAACTTAGCAAAATAGGCACCGAATTTTCCAACAACATTAAATATATCATAGCCTGGCAAAATGTTGACAAAAGTTCACTAGTGAATAACCGCAATTAAAAACAGAATCCAGTGGACTCAGGTCCATCAACAATCAATCAAAACTTCTTCAAGGGAGATATATTTAAAAGCATAACAGTAAACCTCTATGACTATAGTCCATTAGAACATTTTCCATCATTCGCTTCCCGCTAAGTCCCTCAGTGAGACTTGACATACTCCTGCACGATGTGGAGACCCTCGCTTTCCTCACCATAGTCCTAAGTGAGAAAATTTCACGATTAGAATATGATTTGATTGACATCAATAACTCAATCAGTTAGCATGAAAACCATCAGCTTTAGATATACTACCTTCACCACAACGCAAGAGGCCCCGACAACTTTTCTGGCCTTTCCCTCGGAATCAATCTTGCACAACTGCAAAAGCAACAATCAAGACTACAATCAACTACTATCTCTACGTGTCCTATGCAACAACAAAGACAACTGGCTCAAGATGATCCGTCATCACCATTGTTGTCCAGGACAAATCAAGATATGCCTTGAAATGCATATTCAAAAGTACCCAATCGGGTCTCGCCCCTTTTCCTCTCACAGCACCAAACATGCATGCATATATCAGAACGCAAATAAAATAAAACAGTAATATGCACTTACACCAGCCCATTCCCCAAGAGTCTTGGCACTTGGAACAGTGATTAGGTTCACATTGTGGTCGGCGCACAGTGCCTTGACCAATTTGATGTAGTCAGGCTGGTTGCAGTCCTCTGCCAAAACACAGAGCTGGGCAGCATGCTTCTCAATTGCCTTAGCACCCTCATGAAGACCTCTGACGAGACCACCATGGGCCAATGACTTTTTGAGCACAAGTTGAAGGGCAGTCATGATGTCCATCGGCTCACCAAGAGTGGGAGCGGCAGCAGGTGTCTCAACAGCAACGGGCTCTTCACTGCAAAGCAAAAAAATCAGAAATTAACAACCAGATTTATTATATGTATCAACTCTCTCTCTCTCTCTCTCTCTCTCTCTCTCTCTCTCTCTCTGTTTTGAGGGGAAAAGGGAGCGATTAGAGGAAATAAAATAGCCAATGTGTCAAATTACAGCAAAACTATCTTGATTTTCATCGTGGGTCATCACAACTCAAAGCAATGATATTTACATAATATCAGTAAAGAAGACAGAATCCATACCCAGACATTTTGGCTGCTGATTAAACGCGTTCTTCGATTACAAGCTGCCATAAAACAAACATTGCAGACAGCAAACTCAGCTTATTGGGGAAAAAAAATACAAGGCAACGACAAAGTCAAGCAAAGCAATTCACCCAATTCATCACCCCAAAAACAGAACGATTTATAAAATTAAGCATCTACAGCAATAAAATCACCACAAGGCCCTGATAAATATTCGCCAAAAAAAATCTAGCAAAATTGCTGAATAGCAGATCAACAATACTAATTTAAAGCAATACATACGCGAGAATAAAACAACCCAGAAAAACAGAAACTACATTTTCATCTTACGAACACTACAATCTGGACTAAATTTCGGTTTCTTTTCAAACATTTTCAGAATATAACTTAATAGCTAACAAAAAAACCAAAACGACAAATCCATACAAAGCGTAAAAAGTATAACAAAATGATTGATAAGAGTTGAAGAGCACCTGCTGGAGAAAGGGTTGAAAGAGGTGGAGCAGCAAATCCAGAGGCAGCAACCTAAAGTGGAGGCTCGGTAAAGGGATTTTCGCTATTTTTATAGCACGAGGGAGGAACAAGAAAGCCCTAAAACCCTAGCCAACGCCAATTTACTGGGCTTTTACCAATATGGGTTATGGCCCAAATATTTTGGGTCTACATTGTCTACATTGGCACTTTAAGAACCAATTTACATAAAACAAATCATTGGCCCAATACTTTTAGTTAATTCCATTGTGAGCAACAAATATTAGGGTTGTTAATGGATTGGATTGGATCAAATTATTATAACTCAAAGTCTTAAAGTTAATAAGACTATTTAGATGGAATTCCCTCCCCCCCCCCCCCAAAAAAAGTAACCTGTTTGTTTTAAAGGAAGCACTTCGTTGAAAAATATCACTATTTAATTGCGATAAAAGAGAAACCATAAAAAGAAAATATTAAAAAAATTTGAAAGGTGAGTTTTTTTGAACTGTGCAAAGTAGCTTTCAACAAAATACACCTTTGAAATCACTTTAAAAATATTTTATTAGGTTTTTCTATATAAATATATATATATATGGAGAGAGAGATAGAGAGAGAGAGAGAGAGAGATCTACTATAGAAAGTACAACCCGAAATGTACTTTCTTTCTAAATCTGTCTAAACAGACCCAAAAGGTTATATCAACATTCGAATCCAACCGCAAATCTTATAAAATCATTATACATTATTATCAATCCCGAAACTGATAAAAAAAAAAATGAAACAAGATAACAAAAAAATACCTGATTTAACAATAAATAATAACTAAACTACAATTCAAGTAGCCAATATATACTTAATGTCTTATGTAAAAAATAAATTTTAAAAATAGAAGAATAACTTAAATTTTAAAAACATACATTATTTATAAAATAAGGTGCCTCCAAAAAAAGTTCTAGTAATAATACAACATATATTATTATATTATGTTCAAAAGTTTTATTAATATAATATATATATATTATTGCAGTAAAAAGTAATATTAAATTTCAAATTTGAAAATTTGACAATCGAATTGCATAGCTATATATCAAATTTATTTAATTTTTTTTTAAATGAGCACTTCGTTGAAAAAAAAATCACTATTTGTTTGCGAGAAAAAAAAAAAGAGGAAGCTGGAAAAGGAAAATATAAAAAAAATTGAAAAGTGAATTTTCTTTTAAACTATGCATAGTAGCTTCCAATAAAAATATTGTTTTAAATCACTTGTAAATTATTGTATTCAAGTGTAAAAATAGGTTTTTTTTAATATATATATATATACTCTAAAAAGTGTGACTCGATAAGTATATATATATATATATATATATATATTTTTTAAGTCTGACTAAATAGGCCAAAAAAGTTATATCGACATTTGAATCCGACTAGATCTTATAAATCAGTATACACTAATACCAATCCCGAAACCGATAAAAACTTGAACCATCATAAAAAGATACCCAATTTACCAATAAATAATAACTAAAAATCTATTAAAGTAACCAACATACATTTAATGAACTGTGTAAAAAAATAAAATTCAAAAAGTAAAAGAATGTTTTCTATATTTAAAAAAATATCTACACTATTTTTGAACTAGAATGCCTCAAAAAATAAAAAAAAAATAATGGTTTTTTAGTAACCACATTAAATTTATTTCAATAAACCTCAAACTCTTTAATATCATAAGTTAAAATGTATCAATAATCGCTTGGTATTTTGATCAAAATTCAAGAAGGCAGCCATAAAAAAACGCATCGGGCTCAACCGTCGGTGTAAAATCAGACATCATAAGTTCGCCAGGGCAATACCCCATGAAATCTATGCTCCAATAAAGTTCGAGCTTACATATTAAAACTAAAAGTTAACAATACTTGTTATTTACACATTTTTGTCCATATTGAGTCATAAACGGATTATCCCATAAATAAAAAAATAATTATTTTTTATTTAATTGTAATTTATTTTAGTGTTATATAGCCATCTAACTAGTACAACAATTGGTAATTTTATTTTATTTTTTATTTTTTATTTTGATTAAACACATAAGAATGACGCATTGAACCTATTAAAAATCATTTCATACCCATCTATAACCCACCTTTAACCCATTTATAACTCACATTCAACCCATTTACAATTCAACCCATTTATTGAAATCTATCTCCAACCCAACCCAACATAATATAACTCAATACAAATCCAATACGACCCGCCCAATTGTCACCCCTAGTTGACTCCATTCGAAATTATGTTTAAGAATTCAGGCCTACAACCCGTCAACTTTCAATTATTTAACAACTTAAATATCAAATTGAATTAGGCAATGAATACCGTCTTTTGTTCAATTATCCCTCTAAATTAAATCAAGAAATTATTTTATCAAACGTGATGGATTTGAAATTACCGCATTTTGAAAATTTATGAAATTTGAAAGTAAACCAGTTCGGATGCAGGTGTTATTTATTTTAATTATACACTAATTTATTTGTATTGCATAGCAGTTTTTTTTATATTTTTTCATCTCTTTGACATTTGGTGATAATAAATTTAATATTTTGTTATTCATTTATAGAAGTAATGATGTAATTAGTTAATTATAATAATCCATTATTCGTAAACAAGGAAATAAATCATCCCTTTAAGATACAGTAAATTAAAAAAAATACCAAATTATCTACATCAATAGAGTTTGAAGAACACTAGAATTAAAAGGAATAATATTACCCTATATCTAATTTAGGCAGACAAAATCAAATTGTTATTCACTCTAAAATGTAAAGCAATGGGCCAAATTTCAAGCAAGTGATATTATTGCCAGAGCAATTTCCATAACGCTAATACAAGAGGAAGTTGATTGACATATTTACCTCTAAACTCTTAAATCCATATGAACGAAAATGAATCAATTTATCATTATTTGTTGCTGGAAACTTTTATTCTTAAACTTAATTTGGTTTTTTTTTTTTTTTAATACATTTCATCGGATTACATCAATAACTCTTCAAGTACAAATCAAGCTATTACATCATATTTCAAACTAAATCATTCACAAACTATAAACAAACTATTATAATAAACTACTATTAAAGTAGAATAATAAGCTACCATGAAGGTAGGAATAAAGTCCACACATTAACCGGTGGGAATCGAACCCAAGACCTTTAGAGTCTTGGGGTCTCAGTTGAGCTAGACCTCATCGGCTAAACTTAATTTGGTTGTACCTAATAGATTGCGTGGTAAATATTATAACATTTGCACGTGGTTGATTACTGAATTTGATAAATGCATCAACCACATAATAAGAGTAATGATAAATGAGTTTTTTTTTTTTTTAAATTACAGATACTCCATCGATATTTAGAATTTTATTGTAAATATTAATAAAGATGTCCCATAAATATATTTCCTGCAATCATAGTAATCAACTCGGCTATCAAAATGTGTTTATCGTCGACCTTAACAAAATTCCTCACTCAGTATTGTTATTCTACCAACATTTGCGAAATAATTTGATGTGGTTGGATTATCTCTTCGAGCAGGAATGCTCCTAACTCTGAGCAAAGGTATGAGAATGCTTGTCGGTCCCTACTCTGCAAGGATAAAACATACGTGAGTTTAACCGGAAGTGTCTCCGGCTAAGACCCTTCGACGCTCAAGTTAGTATTCGAGCAAGTAATCAAAACATAACATAATGTACGAAAGGTGAATTTAGGAAAGCATATCTTTGTGAATAGTGGCAATCTGTTATTTATAGTAGTCGGATGAAGATGGGCTGGGCTAGGGTTAGCTCAATCCAGCTCCGTCGTTCGTACATGGGATATTCCGCGACACACAGTAGTTGAGATGCTGGGTGTACCCATTTTGTCAGAAACGATTATATGGGAGGACCACTTCGAGGATGGAAGGGGTACCACCTCGAGGATAAGCAAGATGTCTCGTCGGAGGGGTTTTCAACTGTTTGAGGAGATACTTGTTATGAGGGCATGAGGCCACGAGTCATTGTCGCCAAGGAGGTGATATCTCCTCGGGGTCCGAAGATATAGAGACATAGGGCATCAAGAAGGTGGTGGCACACGAGTGGTCTTCTGCCAGGTGGTGCGGTGTGATTGGCTCCCACCATGTGTTGACACCGACGTGGCGGAGACATATTCCTCCACGTCAAATTTTATTTTATGCCACCATAACCATCATCATACATCGTCATATGTAATTATATATTGTCACTACATTTTTTTATTTTTCAAAATTGTCTTCATATATAGTTTATATATTTTGAACATATCAAGATAATGCGAAATCCATCTCAAAACTCGCAAAAAGTAACAAAAATACAACTCGCAACGATGTCCAATTATGATAAATAATGAATTTTGTTAAGTTAATATATATTTTATGGGGTATTTATAAATTTTAAAATGACATAAATTATTTTATGATCACACTATAACTCAAAAAGTGTAGACGTAATTTGCCACTAAATATATTCAATGGCTAAGTGATTAGCACTGCTACAATAGAATTTGGTCTAAACTAGAATTTTTCATAACCTTAATAATCATACAAAAACAATGGCGGAGAGTTTCTGCATTTTCCCTCTTTTTCTTTTATTTATTTTTTTACTTCAAGGATAACGCGCCATTTCATTTTTTCATTTTTTTTTAATTTGGATCTGGCATAGAAAAACTTGGTGTGGCAATGTGAACAGCCAATTCAAAATCTCAACTAATTTAACTGCTTATGAGAAGGTCTCTCACAAATAGCAAGAACAATTCCTTTTCAAGGTGAACAGAGGAATCGGGTCCCCCATCCGTGTTCATCTTCCCTATTGCCTTCTTGCACTTGTCTTTTCCTCATTCTATTCTTTCCAATTTCTCCCCCCATAAATAAAAATATTTACAAAAATACAAATCTCTTTGTAGCTGTAATTAATTTCTTCAGTCTTTTCATCTTTTTTCTTGTTCCTCTCATACTCGCTCTACGTTCATCATCATTTTCCCCTCAATGTCCAAAACCTCACTCCCTCTTCTGTAACTATACACACACACACACACACACATGTAAAAGGCTAATACATATACGTACATAGATTCTGAGATTGGATTTTTGAAATTTCTATCTTTTCAGGGATTGATCCATTTCTTCAAAGATCCGATCTTTATTGATTTCGAGGTGAGTTTCCTGTTTCGATTGATCGTTTTGGCTTTAATTCCGAAATGGGTTTTGATGTTTATTCACATTTGTGATCTGGGTTGGTCGTTGTTTCCTTGTTTATTGAATTAGGGTTTACGTGAAATTGGGGCTGATTGGGTTTTTTTTTTTCTGGATTTGTTTGTTTTTTCTGCAGATTTAATTCAAAAGCAGTGATTTTTATACGATTTATTATGTGGCCTCTTTAGAAAGATCAAATTTTTGATATATAACCGAGAGAATTTGGTTGGGTTTTTGTGGAAAAGGTGGTGGTGTTATTCAAAATTTTGGGGGAGATGTCCCTTTTGCCCAGAAGCGATTCGGTTCAGATCCGAGAGGTTTGGGCTGGCAATTTGGATGAGGAATTCGCTTTGATTCGTGAAATTGTGGATGAATATCCTTACATTGCCATGGACACCGAGTTCCCGGGCATCGTCCTCCGACCCGTGGGTAATTTCAAGAACGCGAACGATTACCATTATCAGACACTGAAAGAGAATGTCAATCTATTGAAGCTGATCCAATTGGGCCTCACATTTTCGGACGACAAGGGGAATCTCCCCACGTGCGGGACGAACAAATACTGCATCTGGCAGTTCAATTTTTGCGAATTCAATCCCAATGAGGACGTCTTCGCCAATGACTCAATAGAGCTCTTGAGCCAGAGCGGCATTGATCTTATGAAGAACAATGAAAAGGGCATTGATGCTACCCGTTTTGGGGAGCTTTTGATGTCATCTGGGATTGTCCTGAACGAGAATGTCTGTTGGGTGACTTTTCACAGCGGGTATGATTTTGGGTACTTGTTGAAGGTATTGACCTGTCAGAACTTGCCTGATGCACAGGCAGGTTTCTTTACTTTGATCAACGTGTATTTCCCGGTGATTTATGATATCAAGCATTTGATGAAGTTTTGTAATAGCTTGCATGGTGGACTGAATAAGCTGGCCGAGTTGCTGGAGGTGGAGAGAGTCGGGATCTGCCATCAGGCAGGGTCGGATAGCTTGCTCACTTCGTGTACTTTCATTAAGTTGAAGCAGAACTTCTTTAGCGGTTCGCTGGATAAGTATTCTGGTGTGTTGTATGGTTTAGGTGTTGAGAGTGGATGGTAAGAATACTATTTTAGCTGAAAGAAAAATAAAAAAAATAAAAACAAAAATGAATCTTGAAGAGTAGGTGTTGATTTAACTATGTGCTGTGCACGAGATGTTGATGGTGCACTCTTTTTGTATAAGTTTGAAGTAGTAGCTGTATTACATGGAATTTTTTTAATCTCCAATTTCCTTGTTTTCTCCTTTCTTGCTTTCCGCTTGCTGTCAAGATAGGCAGCCTTTTTACACTTCTGCTTTGTTTTTGGCAGCAATCCAGATTCTTCTGTCTTTTCATTTTTGGCCTATTGTTGATCAGACTGTGTGTATGTGATTTTTCCTTTTGTGGGATGGTCCAACTTTTCATTCTTTCCTCTTTTCTTGGCTATCTCCAAAGGGTAAGGTTTTCAATAAAATTGAGGCTTTGCCCTTTGTGCATTCTCTCTCTCTCGCTCGCTCGCTCTTGCTAGTGTTCACATTTGGGAATAAAGTTCTCTCAGATTTTCAAGTTTTAAGATGAATAGATGACTTATTGAAATCCTTTAAAATGTTATTACTTTTACTCCCGCAAGAGTCAAGATCACAACAACAAAACAGATCTTAACAACTGCATCCCTAGCGGTGTGGAGCATGAAAAAGATCAGTTCCATGTGCCCTTTGCTACAGGTACATTGAGTTCAAGAAAACAGCTCAGATAATTAGGTACACATTCAGAAGTTCTCTGTTGAAAACACTTGTTAGATGGATCAAATCTTGTCTCAATACACAAGACTAGCTAGCTCAGCCCTTGAGCCAGGCATGCAATTCTTATTCATTTTAGTTTGATAACAGCAGCGGCTATCGACATTAGATCTTGGGGTAGTACTGAAGCCACAGAGTCCCTAACACTATTATTGATCACTTGACCATCTTTGAGCACAAGTGGATCCAAAATTTCCATTACTTGGTCTGGCAAGCTAGTTGTTTCAGAGTCGTGAAGATTAACTACCTCGCAACCAAGTGCATCCCTCGTTGGTCTTACGCTGAACAACTTCAATTAGAGGATATTTTAACTGGATGAATCCCCTTGTAATGACCATGCCATGTTCTGACAAACAATCAAAAGGTACATTTTACTCTGCAAGGAAAATGGATTGTATGAACCTAGTATTGGGTCACATATTTGCACCAAATGATTCAAATTCCGATATGTTTATAATTCATTTGAAGGAAATGTTAGGATATCAAATGTGGAACAATCTGAATTTTTTGGTGGATTTATGGGGCTTAAGAGCGGATTCATACAATAATTTCGCTGAAAAATGTTACACTCCAACCCCCTTCAAAATAGCCAAACTATGAACCCCCCCCAACAATCGCTTTCATGATCTGTTGAGAAGGTTCTTGAAATGTTGAATGTTACTTTGGCCAACCCAAAACCACCAACACGGGCATTCATAACATCGTCCAAAAGTATATTACCTGGCTTTAAATTACCGTGCACTATAGTTGAACCAATACCATTATGCAAATACTCGAGCACATATGCAATATCAATGGCGATGTTCAACCTCCGTGTCAACGTAAGATACCTGATACTCTCCACAAAACTCACTATTCAGTGTTCCCCTCGAGTGAAATCGCGCTTTCGTTTTGGGAAAAAAAAACTCCTTCAAACGGGACAGGCCCTTCAAGTATATTGAAAAAAACATTCAGCTGTGAGTATGTGACAAACAAAGCTTTCCACCGAACTCTAAATACTCTTATAACTTTGAAGTTTTAAGTTCATTGAATTTATGTTTTTTTTTTAGTTGCTATGTTGGACGGGAATTGTTGAATTGATGATTGATTTATCAAATTTGAGAATTGGTAATAATATTGAATTTAGCTATTAAT
Source organism: Petrea volubilis (assembly GCA_026212405.1). NCBI lineage: Eukaryota > Viridiplantae > Streptophyta > Magnoliopsida > Lamiales > Verbenaceae > Petrea > Petrea volubilis. The sequence goes on from JAOWBU010000051.1 coordinate 60,243, forward strand.
TATTTATAAGATAAATTACTCTATTTGATTGATTATCAATGTTTTCTTATAAATTGTTTTATTACATATCAAATGATTGATTGTAGAACTCACAACTTATAACTGTAACTTAGTCGTTGTAGTATAGTGATCAGTATCCCTACTTGTAACTCTGAAAACCCAGGTTCCATCCCTGGCAACGGCATCAAGGAGGCAGCGTTAGGCCATTAGGCTTGAACTTGGCATTAAAAAAATAAAAAATAAATAACTAGAGTAAATTTTACATTATCATTGAACGTTAGTCGAGTCCTACAATAGTTGTTGTAGTTTTTTTTGTAAGTATGCAATGCTCGTATTTGGTTTAACTCGTGCTTATTTACATTGTTTTAGACTTTAACTACTAAATTCTGATGGGCATAGCTTGAATTTTAATGTATTAATTTATTTATCATACTTTTTTAGCTAAACAAAATGTTACACGAAACTACATTGATCTCAATTTACGTTTAAACAATCTTAACAAAGCCAAGCGGACAACTAATTTTGAACTCAACTATGATGAGATAAATGTAGGTCATCGCCATGGTCGGCTCATTCCAAAATGTTTTTGTCCGAATTGCTCCTAATTCTCTAATCTCATCTAAAGAGCAAATTACAACTTAGCCCCCAATTATTAGGAAATATACGACTTCAGCCCTAAAATTTGAGCCAGTTTACATGTCAGTCTCAACTCACTTGTCAATTATAGGGGTGTTTAAAAAAATATTAAAAAAAATTTGAACACCGACATAATCGATTGAACACGTAAAAATCGAACCAATTTGAATAGAACTAAAGCATAATCGGTTTGGTTTTCAATACTCAAGTTTTGAAAATATCAATTTTCAAATTTTCTTACTAAAAAACAACAATTAAACTGCGGAAAGGCCAATAATTGGATTTTTTTTATTGTGGACTAAAATAAATAAGATGAGGAGCACTTATCTTTTCTTACTAACAAAATAATACAAACCAAGAGTTAGCATTCAAAATCCATTGACATCACTACTTCAATCATTAAAATCATTTATCATAAAAATAATAATGAAAACTTGTTTCATAAGGAGAAAAAAAAGGTGATAACTTCCATTTTCACATTGGTGGTTGTTGGTTCATATATTTATATGAACTTAATAACGAGTTTATTTTAAACATCTAAACATAAGTAACTTAATGAAAAATGTAATTATTATGTTATCCGGGTGTTCGACGATACTTGAGATTTGTACATGATACCTGTTTTTTTCCTCTCGTTTTATTTTTTTTTTGCAATTTTTTGATTTTTTTGTGTTCTCAAACTTTCATTTTTTCCCCAATATTTTCAGTTTTTTCTATTAATTTTTAAATATTTTTCATATTGTTCTTTTATGATAATTTCCGTATTGTTCATTTTACGATGTTTTCCATATTGTTCATTTTTTTTGGTCCATCATTTTACGATGTTTTCCATATTGTTCATTTTTTTTTGGTCCATCCAAACCAAATCGCTCTTTCTCAGTTTTAATTGAATCAAACTGAACTATTTAAAAAAAAAAATTAATATTCAGTTCGCATTTTGAAAAATTGAAATTTCGATTAATTTATAAACTGGTTAGGTTCGTTACATTAAAAACTAATGAACAAACTACTCAGTTAGATTTAATCAGCAAGGAAACATCCAAGGAAAAATGATTAAGACGGTGTTTGGCTAAATTTATTTAAAACATCTTATACAATGTTTCATAAGCTTAAAAGATATTGAATCTTATTTTAAAAATAAGTTATTAAAGTATTTGGATAAATAAGTTGGATGTTAACTTATAAGACGTTAGTAATGATAATATTATAATTAGTTTAATTAAAAATAAATGATGTTGGTAGATTTTAAAAATAAGTAAGCACTTCTATATTTTTCTAAAAAAAGTCTGTAAACTCCTAAAATAATTTATTTTTAGAACTTATAAACTTATTTTCTTAAAATTTAGCCAAATACTTTACTATATTTTATAAGCTCCAAAACATGTTTGGGGAGCTTATAAGCTTATTAGCCAAACACCCTCTAAATGTGTCGAGTGTTTCAAGAATTGAGATAAAATATAAATTCAACAACAGTCAGGACTAGAAATGAATATTTCCTATCCTGAGGGACTAAAAAGCAATTGTATCACCAATTTCAAAAATTTCGGTGTTAGGGTTTTGGTTAAATGGGGGTTTTTGCCTGTACTCACAGAAATTTGAATATTTGAATTCTGATGATTCCGAAAACGGATAAATCACATGCTTAAATTCCCCCGAATTCAATTTCCGAGTTTCTAAATCTTCCCAAGTTTCATTGTTCTTGGCTAAATTTTCAATACAATCGTAGTTCCACAATAATCGGGTGAATCCCTTTTCAAACCTCTCTCTCTCTCTCTCTCTCTCTCTCTCTCTAGTTCATAAGATCTCTTTGTACAGAGTGCGTGGCTTTAGAGTGTACATCGGCTGATTGGAGCAGTCTCTCAATCTTCTACATGTTCGGTGAAAATGGAGACCATACTTACAGATTGTGTGCGGAACAGCCTGCAGCACCTAATGTACCGGAATTCCATTTTCATGTGCGAGCGGCTCTGCGCTGAATTTCCTTCAGAGGTAAGCGATGATTTTTTTTGTATAATGGGTTACTAGTAAAAAGTAAAGTTTGACGTAGAATCGCAAATTCGCAAGGAATCTTGAATGTTGTCCAGTTCCTTTTTTTTATATATTTTTTTTATCCCGCAGATTTCATTTGTTTTTACTTTTGTCATCTTCATTATTTCTGTTGGTGCGCTACACCTAATTAGTTTTTTTTTTTTTGAAGTTGTCCTAGATTCAGGGTTGAGCTGAAATAATGTATTTATTGCAGTTAAGAGTACTTGAATTGCCTCTAGTTTAGTGTAAATAACGCACAATATTTCTGTTGCTAAGAACAAAGGAATGCCATATAGTTTAGACATCCTTTTTTGTACCACTGAGTCTGGTGCAGGAGCAACATCTATATACGGGTTATAGAGTCCAATGTTTGTCATTTCAGTTCTAGTTCCCATCAAAGAATATTAAAGGCTATGGTTTAACTTGGTTGAACTGCGTTGTTAACATGGAAACTTTGTCGTGTCTAGCTGAAATGACATGGGTCATAGCTTTCGATTGGAATGAAAAGGCGTCAATGCTTCTATCGTAATGACGCTTGCTACCTAAAATAAAGTTGTGGTGTATATCAAAAGTCACACTAGAGATTGCTACTTCTGCCTTTTGTTTAATGATTTTGGGGCTACATTGGCCTGCTGAACCTTTCTCTCCTTGATTTTTATTGTGTTGAATGCAGAAAAATTTGCATCTGCTTGCTAGCTGTTACTTGCAAAACAATCAAGCACACTGTGCTTACCGCATTTTAAAGGGTATGCAACACAATGCTTTTCTTTGTTTAATTGCATTTTTGATCAACTAACTCTCTTTAAATGAAGCGCATCTGACCAATTCTCTTCATATATTTGTTGGATTCTATACTCAGGTATTATTTCATTTTCCCCCGAAAGTGCCCTATTTCATTGTTACCTGTTGTGTTTGTTTTGAAGGAACGCATATGGCTCAATGCCGCTACCTGTTTGCGCTTTCATGCTTTCATATGGATCTAATGAATGAAGCAGAAGCAGCATTGTCCCCCAATGACTCTTCTGCAGAGGTATAGTCATTAAATTTGTTCCAATCAAGCATGTGTAGCTAACTGTACCAGAGTAATGGAACTCCTGCCATTCAATATTGCCAGATTTGAGTTTCGAATTTGCTGGTATAATGATTATAGCACTTGTTTTGTCGAAGATTTTTGCAGAAATGGTCCTTTGTAGAGGTGGATTACTCAGTTATTGTCTTACTTGTTGTAGGTTCCAAATGGAGCTGCTGGACATTACCTTCTTGGGCTTATATACAGGTTCTTAACATGTCTGTTTTCTTACATGCTTTAATTATTAATTTGGATTATTGCATATCATTTTCCTGCAATGAAGATGAAATATTATTTGGGGTTTTGGTGTATGAAATTGAGAAACACTTATTTGTGAACAAGCTGGATGATCTATTTCAACTCTGTACTTTATGTGTGGTTAAATAATGTGTAGCTATTCTTCATTAATGAAGAAATGATCACATAATATCTTTAATATGTGATTAAAAGTAGTGCTATTATGCAAGTTTGGAGTTTGGACCTCCATTTTTATTCACGTTTGGATCCAATATTGGCATCTGTCATTCGGAACATTTGAACCACATGCAACCAATGCGAATGAATCCTACAAAGCACAAAAAATGGGCAAGTTTGCTTGTTTTATTGTAACACTCTTCTTACATTTGAAGAATGATGCTAAAGATTGGCACTTTGAAGACCCTTACCCATAAATTTCCTCAAAGTTTGTTGCTGACTTTGTAGCTCCATTTTATTGCAATTGTCAATTGATAAATGACTCTGTCATAGTTTTATAAGGAAATCTGTTGAACATTCTGTAGGATTTTCCCCTTAACCTCCCGTATGCTGTCAATGCGTACTCCTGGTCATTTCATATTTGCTAAACTAGCAATCCTATTTTGAAATGTCTGTGTTGTAGACATCTGTGCTAGAGGAGGACTAAGGGAATGGGTGATCATGTTGGTTATGAAAAAATCATGCTATGATCTAGCAGTTTGTTCTGAAAAATATTGTTTTTGTACTTCAAGATGTTAACCTATTGTTCTCTTATAATAATTATTCCAGGTATACAGATAGAAGGCAGCGTGCTATCAATCACTTCAATCAGGCTTTATCACTGGATCCATTATTATGGGCTGCGTATGAGGAACTTTGTATATTAGGTATGCATGATGAATACTAGTTTGACTTCGAATTATTTGCTGCAGATCTATAGTCTCTAGGCTTGACTATTTGGCTTGGTGAAGAGAATGGCATTTTTGTGCTTCTTTATTGAAGCTTTTCTCATTCTTATGTTTTGCTACCCCCTTAGATGCATTCATATACTGTGTAATTGTTTATATAAGGTTGTATGTATTGTTATAGATCTATGTATATACTATATCTAATTGTAATATGAACATATATGTTATGTATTTCACACATATGATATACGTATCTATGTGTATATGCATACATCACATTGGTAATTATATAGGTGTGTATAGTAACATAAGATATTTGGCATGTAACACTCCCTACTCAAATTGAATGCTCCTTTCTTTTTGGATGCCCACAATTTGTCCCGATTCTTTAAATTTTTATTTTATTTCCAAAAGTACCTTCTCACTCAAAGTAATAATGGTCACCAGTAAGTCCCCAATGGGACTTTTGAAAGCAAAAGCGTAAACTTAGCCAAAACTTTCAACTTTTGGCTTTCACTTGTGTTAACTATCCCACATCGACTAAATACTAAGATGTGATCTACTTAATAAAGGCTTGGGCGAGGCTTGGGCAATTCTCGTCCTGCGCTATTAATTGGGCTCCCACTACACTAATTTCACGCTCTAGGTTGTTTTCTGTATAATCGGGCCTGAATGTGAGGGGGCCGTGTTAACTATCCCACATCGACTAAATACTAAGATGTGATTTACTTAATAAAGGCTTGGGCAATCCTCACCTCTTGAGCTAGCTTTTGGGGTTGAGTTAGGCCCAAGCTCCTAATACTTTCTACAACTTGAAATCTTCATGCCACTCCAACATAGGACATTGGAATTCATTCGAATAGAATATTTATTTGATACTATGTATTTGTACGAGAAGGATCTTTCCATCATAAAAAATTGGGACAGGTGTCCATATAAAGGCCTTTGCCACTTATGGTCCCACTAAACATGAAGTGGAAAGAAAGAGTGGTCCTTGCACCTAAGTAGGCCTTACAATATTGAAGTTTTGATCATCAAATTTGCACTAGTACTGATTTTGAACTGGATGAGCCAGTTCAAGCCCAGTATTGGACAATACTGAGGCCATAATCTTATTTGAAGCTTGAAAAGCCCAATTGTTCCAGTGGCATCAATCGTTCTATTTGTGTTTTCTCTATATAGCTTGGGCAAAGGTAGAAATACACTTGCAATCCAAACTAAATAATTCTGAAATCCTTTAAAGCAAGAGTGAGGAGAAAAAGAAAAAAATAGCGGGCATGTATGTTTCTGAACTGTGATTGATTTACTGTATAAGATTTTGCTGGCGAGAAACCAGTGGAACACTCCCGCAGCTTCGTTGAAAAGGTTGTCATGGCTGTACGTGGAAGTTGTATTGTTTACAGCTTTCCTTTACTTTTTCTTTCACCTCTCAATTAGTAAATGGAGCTAGAGAATGGGAGATCTGACTTTTTCTCGTCTCTGGTCTTTTGTTATTTTTGATCGTAAGAGTGTGGGATTGATTATTTTGGTGGAAGATGAGGAATTTGTGTGGAGCTGAAATCGGTACATCTGGTAAATACCAGCCAAAAAGACAAAATTTGAAAGGGCTAGGGAATAGCTGGAAGTGGAAATATGTTTAAGTTAATTTCCCAGAGATCTCGTATTAAATTTGTTTCTATTCACACAAGAAGAAAACATGGCTACCATTCCAAATGATTGCTTTAATATCTCATAACAACGGTTACTTCAATTTAATTAGTTTTCCATCAAGCATACTTGAACGTTCATACCCGTGTCTCTGTGTTTCAGAATATGATCTTGATTGAAATCGTGGATCTAATCAACATTTGTATGTCAGGTTCTAAGTGTGGTGACCTTGGGCTTCTTCGTCCGAACTTTGCCATGGATCTTTGTTTGAGATGTGTTGCTTCCAGTTCCATTACTTTACTGCCAACATCTTGCATTCTAGTCTGGATTTCATTAATCTGATAGATGGCAACATTGCAGGTGCCGCTGACGAAGCAACTTCGGTATTTGATGAAGGAGCTTCTCTGTGCATTCAAAAGCAATACCTACATCGTGGATTGGCTTCCCAGAGTTCTCAGGCACCAAGTGACGAGCATGAGATTTCTTCTAACAGAATTTTAGGATCAGAAGATGTTAGTCCGAGAAAATTGAAGCACATACATGGCAATAACCTACGAGATATATCTGGAAACTATCATGGCGCAACTTCCAATCAGCCTCTGAATGGTGGTCCCACTAGTTTGCCATTCTATAATACTCCTTCTCCAATGGCTACACAGTCACAGGTATCATTATTTATGGCATACAATTTACTTCTTTTTGAGGAGCTTAGTCATGTTGGTTGCACTTCTTTCTCGTCCAAGAATGATATTCATTTGATTTAGTATTTTGCACCAACTCCAAATCGACACAATAATTTATAGTACAGCAGTCGTGATCCATTTTGATTCCCTCTATTCTATAGTCACACTGCCTACTTGGAGATGACATATTCATTCATTTATAACTTTCTGTCTTTTGAACTTTTTGTGTGGAGGTTTTATATATGCTCTTCTGCTCTGTTTTGGCCTCTAGAGCTTTCTCTGTCTCTTTCTCTATCTCTTTCTCTATTGCTCCTTACATGCATGCTCACAAAGTGTCCTAGTTTTAGTCCTTTTAATGATGCACAACCTTGAAGGATTTAGTTTGTCTATGTGTACTTGCAATGAGAGACTAAAGCTGAGTTCTGGTCTGATTATAATTGTTTGTTCAATTTGTCTATGTTAGCTATCCTGTGTTATCTATGGGCAATCTTTTTACTATAATTTCTTCTGAAACTTAGGGTTCATATTTTGCTATTTATTTTTCACTCAATTGAGTCTGATGACTCTGATTCTTATCAGAGGATAAAGTAGATGGCATTCAGTTATGATGTGAAAGAAATGACTGTCCTCTTTTTCTTTGTTGGGTAATAAATATGTTATGCTTGTTGTTAAGCTATGTTATGTCTTTTAGTTATCAGGTGTTGCTCCTCCTCCTGTATGTAGAAATCCACAACCAAATGGCCCAAGCATGAGAACATATGGAGCTGATAACTCTCCACGACAAACAGTAAACTCTGCTATTCCCGGCCCTAGAAGAAAATTTGTCGATGAGGGAAAATTGAGAAAGGTTAAGACATTCTAATTTTTCATTTTATATGTCTGGCACAATAATTACTTAAGCACGTTTTTCTTTTATTTGTCCTTTATATGGTATTTAATTTCATTTTCTCCCCAATCCCTTTATCTCTTTCCTTGTTGTCCTGCATAATTTTCATTATTTATTGTATGTGATCTGAACTTTTAGTATTAGCCTTGTTGTTGGCACATGTATGTCATGTTTGCTTTATTTTCCTTTGTTCCCTAACTCATTTATATATTTTTTTTAATGGTAAGACTGGAATGAAACACTTGTAGTTTCTTTGAAATATTGGAAACACTTTGTTGTAAATTACTAGTCTTTGTGGAAGAGCAAACACTTGCTTATAAGCTTATACTTTGTTATCGATGACAACATGATGAATCATATCTGCTAGGCTTTTGTGTGCTTCTTTGACTAATTATTATTAAAAGTTCATCATTTTTTTTAAAGAAAGAAAAATTGAAATCTGGAGCCTTGATAACTATTTTTTGTTAGTATGATGACCATTGTTGCACCATTATTGCCGTATCTGTGTTTGGAATTGCTCAAGAGTTTTGCAGCAGCCAAATCAAAAAGAACCAAAGAATTTTCAGAGTTTGGTTTCTCCGAACGGGTCTTAAATATGTTAGTTTCGTGCTTTCTCCTACTATTGTAAACTGCTGACACTTTGGACTTTGTTGAGTTTTGCTCTTACTTCCCCGCTTTAACTTCTATGATATTTGTGTTGAGTACTGCACCTCATCCAAGTTTGTATATTTGGGATCTTTGTCCATTTTCTCTCTAAAATGAGCAGACGTGCAGTTCCTCGGCTGCATATGTATGTCTCCTCTGGATTCTACATGATTTGAAATTCATCTGTGCTCGTTTTTAGCAACAGTTACTTCCCTGTTGTTCTATTGAAGCTGGCTTGTGCCTCAACCCTTATCAGATGAAGACATGTTTCATTATTTTGTTTTTCAACTTATTTTGTTCCTTTGTTTACTGAGGGCTGTTAATCCACTTGGATTTAGGTATCTGAGAGGCTATTTTCTGATTCCGGGCAGCGACGAAGCATGAGACTTGCTGGAGAGTCTGTCAACACAAATTCAAGTACTTCCACAGTTTCTGGGAATGGAACAAGCCACTCTTCTAAATATACTGGAGGTTCCAAATCAACGTCTATGATATCACGTTCTTTGACTATTCGAAAGAGTCAGTCATTGGCAAGTGAGAATGCAGATGAAGGTGAGTAAACTTGTTTCACATGTTTCACCAAATTAATAGTTTGTCTTTTTAATAAAGCATCTATACATTGCATGGTGATGGCATGTAGGGTGATGTGAAGTGGCTTTGGTACAATTTTCAAGTGACTGCATGGGATAATTATGCAGCCTATTGTGGTTGTTCTTTATGCATCCTGGTTTATCAATCCTGACTTAAACTATTGCACTGACTCCACCTGTAAGCTTTCATGATGAGCTCCAAAGATGTTAAATTGATCTGAGAAGTTTCTTTTAAGCTTTGCGTATCTATTGAAAAATTTGAGTCTCTGTTCAACTGAGCAGAAAATAAATTCGATTGCATGTGTATGGATCCGCATTAATTATGAAGTTTATTATTGTTTCCTTTGGTGGATGAATTGGTGCATGTAGCTTGTAATGTGTTGTAAACTCAGGGTTGCAGCGGAGCCGAGATATGTGAGGTTATTGCATGTTACATGTTTCATTTCATAGTAACCTTCTCGTTTAACTGACATTGATTGATATCTTAATGAATACAACTTGTTAACTAACTAATTAATCTGGGAATGGTCATGGAGGCAAAGAGGATTGATCAAAAGAGTTCTGCTGCTGCTATATTGATTGTATTTTGAATTATACCGGACTAACTGAAGAAATCTTGCTCTCTTAGGGATTCATCATGATGTGTATGATGATTCTAGATTAAGTGTCAATACTTCAAGTTCATCCCCTTGTGGCGATAATAGATCTGTTGAAGCAGAAGGAGCAGCCAGGTCTTTAGGTGCTGCTGTTTTGAGCAGCTCAAGAATCATAGATGGTGCTTCTGATATATTGGGTCTTTTAAGGCTTCTTGGTGAAGGCTTCAGGCTTTCCTGCCTTTGCAGATGCCAGGTAGTTGTTCAGCTTCTAGAAGTGGTCTGGCATTGATTTTTTTACATGTAAGTTATGACCGTGCTTGTGCTGGGGCAGGATGCACTGGATATCTATAGCAAACTTCCACAGAAGCATTATAATACTGGATGGGTGCTTTCTCAGGTAAACTGTTCATTTTTCGTTTGCCACCTTTTAAGAGATAACACACCCCCTTAATTGTCATACCTTGATTTGTCAAGCTATTTTACCGCTAACACAAGGACCTGCTTTATACTTGACAAGTAATTCTTGCATGGTTTTGATAGACCAGACCATCTTTTCCTGATGATATGTGATCATATATGTACTCAAAACCAATCCACTAGATTATTATTAGTTTCTTATGTGGCCTGACCACTGTCAGTTTCTTTTCTTCTCTCTATCAGCATAGATTTGGATCCAACCTCAACTTATTTTTTCAAATAAAACAAAACCCTCTGTCAAAATTATGGAGGAGTCTTGGTTCTAGCTGAAGTACTTCTTAATGATAGAGATTGTGAGGTTTAAATTCTTTAAAACTTTTATTTACCATTTGGTATTTCATGACAAGACAGAAGATTATGAAGTTGGAATGATTTCAGACAAACTTTCTGTATCATTTTGGTAACTCATGCCTCAGACTGATGAGTCAGTAACTTTTACACACTTATTTCTGGTTGAGAACTTAGTTGGTTTCAAGAAATTATGTTAATACAGTGTTAATGCAACATATTTCATGAACCTTGCTGCTTTGATTGTTTCAACATTTTCTATCTTGTATTAGTCCATGCTTGTGTGAATAAATGCCTAGTTTGGATCCTTTGCAGTTGTATCTGACCATTTGGTACAATTTATGCTCTCAATGGAAAACAGGTTGGAAAAGCATACTTTGAAATGGTTGATTATCTTGAAGCTGACCGTGCCTTCAGTCTAGCACGAACTGCCTGTCCTTACAGTCTGGAAGGAATGGATATATATTCCACAGTTCTATATGTAAGTGCTTTTATCAATGTTGAAGACCTCATTCATTAGCTTCAATTCGACATCATTCTTAACTTGCCAAATGTAAACGAGATTCCCAGTATGTATCTGTGGTTTCTCCATTCTATAGTGGTGTATGGATCGGTGGTTAATTTTTGTAAATGTCTTCCATCTCTCTTTTTAATCATATACATTTATAATGATGATATACTGGCTCACTCACTCCAATCTAGTAATGGCTGTCTTTCCATTTCTGGTGATCTTAATGTGCAATTTTCTGGTTGATAGGTGTGTGTCTTGCTATCTTATATTGCATAAGGTCCAAGTTGGAGGTGGAAATAACTATCCTAGCATATACATAATATTTATTGATATTTAGTTGATGAAGATATTTGTGCTCGAGTATAATGATCTTGACTTGTCTTTTACAAGAGATTAGTTCTGATCTGAGGACTTTTAGAAAATTAACAGTGGAGATAATTGGAGTCCACTTAGTTGATACGTTCATTTCTCTTGACTCTTCTACATCATAAATTGCCATTGTTAATGTTGCTTTCTCTAGCTCAATCCATGTGGTCTACTTTTTATTGAGCCAATATATCTCCATGTATCAGCATTTGAAGGAAGATATGAAGTTGAGTTATCTGGCTCAGGAGCTGATATCCACTGATCGTTTAGCCCCTCAATCATGGTACCTCCACCACGCCTACTGTTTTTAGCTTCAATAATATGTAGCTTTTGTACTTATTGCATTTAATGTGTTGGTTTTCTAATTAGGATGTGCACTCGGTTAAAACCAACGATTCGGTTTTTTGGGTTCCGTCAAACAACTGATTTCATTTTTTTCAAAGTAGCGAACCAAAAACCAAACCAATAACCATGTAAAAGAAAAACCGACAACCATGTAAAAGAAAAACAAAACAGAGAAAAAAAAGAAACCAAAAACTGTAAAACCGACTCTCTAATAAGATGCTGGCTAAGTTCCTAAGAAACCAAACCTTGACCGACCAACTCAACTTCATCAAAATCCACTGGAATCTGATACTAGTTAAAGTTAAATGAAATATCAAACATAAAAGTTACTATTTCAGAGAAAACCAACGATATTTTCAACCATGAAAATCAAGTTTCTGAACTTGAAATACAATGATAAAAGTTAAAGGTAGAAAGTGAACATCTAGGTTCGCTACAGAAAATAAAAATTAGCCCCTTCTTTTGATAATCTCCCCAACAATGAACTTTATTTCTTCAAATCCCATTACCTAATCCTCAAACTAGTGGGGAAGAACACATGAGGTGAGCGAGCAGTGAGCGGCGAGATCGCAGTGAGATGGAGGAGATCTAGGTTTGGACTTCGATTGTTTTGTGAACAAGGAGAGCAGACTAAAGTCTCAAGTCAGATTTTAGGAAGACCCTTAGTCCACTTCCTCACTTGACTTCAGCATATAGTCTGGGATTGATATTATTTTTACTTTTTTTAATACAATACAACAGTTTTCAGTTTATTCGGTTAACCACGAAATAATTCGGTTTTTGGTTCAATTTGGTATTTTGGTTTTACCACAGTTAAAGCCGGAAAAACTGAAAACCGATTTTTTTTTTTTGAAATGGAAAACTGACAGCCATACCGAATATGCTTTGGTTTGTTACAGTCGATTTTTGGTTTTTTTTTGCACACCCCTATTCGCTAATTACCTTGGCTTGCTTTGTTCTGCTTCTCACTGAGATGATGCACTGCATAATTCTGTTATCCCTATCAAACTATTTTTATTAGCCTTTTGCTGTAGGCTAAACAAAATTGTTTTATATGCATTGTATTGCTGATGACGTGTTCTTTTCTTTTCTATTTTTTTTTTCTTTCTTCTTTTCCTCCCTTCTTTTGAATGTGATATGGCAGGTGTGCTATGGGAAATTGCTATAGCTTACAGAAAGACCACGAAACTGCTCTTAAGAATTTCCAGCGATCTGTCCAGTTAAATCCAAGATTTGCATATGCTCACACCTTATGTGGTCATGAGTACGAATCACAATTTTGATTCTCCCATTATATGTGGTACTCTGCTGTGTGCTACTTTTTGATCTGAAATTCTGTCATTCACAGATACGTGGCCCTAGAGGATTTTGAAAATGGTATTAAGAGCTACCAGAGTGCCCTTCGGATAGACTCCAGGCACTATAATGCCTGGTATGGGCTTGGAATGATATATCTCCGACAAGAAAAGTTTGAGTTCTCAGAGCATCATTTCCGGATGGCTTTCCAAATTAATCCACTTTCCTCTGTTATAATGTCGTATCTTGGGACTGCTTTGCATGCGTTGAAGGTCAGATCAACTATATTAGTACTAAGGAATTCCTAAAGGTTGGAATCAGTTTCAACTTCATTATTAATTGATCTCATCTCATAAATTTCGACAGAGAAATGATGAAGCACTGGAGATGATGGAAAGTGCTGTTTTAGCTGACAAGAAGAACCCTCTCCCTCTGTATCAGAAAGCTAACATCCTTGTGAGCATGGAGAATCTTGATGGGGCTTTAGCAGTTCTAGAGGAGCTCAAAGAGTACGCCCCACGTGAGAGCAGTGTTTATGCATTAATGGGCAGCATTTACAAGAGGCAGAATATGTATGATAAGGCCATGCTTCATTTTGGACTAGCATTGGATTTGAAACCATCTGCAACTGATGTTGCTGCCATTAAGGTAAAACAAGTTTCCTTTACCTGTGGAAGAATTTATAATGCCATGAACTTTACCTTGTTACCACCATAGCTCTAGAATCCATCGATAGGTTGAAAAAAATGCTTGCAAAGGAAAGGGCCTTGTATTATGTAGGACTTACAAAATCTTAGATATTCACTGCAACTTTGACTACTTTATTCGATCCCTTCTCTAATATGCCATGTTCCGAACAGGCTGCCATTGAAAAGTTGCATGTACCCGATGAGATAGACGACGGTGAATCTATTGATTAAATTGCTGAAGCTAGGGTGGTGGTGGTTAAAATCATGTGATGCATGGTGATCTTCTACAATTGACCTGCTTGTGCTTTCGGTTCGAGGCTCAACAAAGTATTCTGCCCTGTTTGCAAATAGGTGACTATCTTGCGCAGTTTCGTAGAGGATTCACTTTGTGCACAGAGAAAAGCTGATCACCTCAGGGGAAAATTGTGTATGGATGTTGCCAAGAAGCTATGCAGGCTGCCAAAAAATGGGATGTCTCAACATCTGAAGTTGAAGCTGTTCATTTACCTCTTAGAATTGTAGCTCTCATTTTTAATCCACGTATGTAGGCATATGAGCTGAAATGTAGTTAACCGTGTCTTGAGTCCGGAAGTGTGATTAATATCGTGTATTTTAATTTTTAAGAGTTATTTTTCAAACGATCCCCCTGTGCCATGCCTGATCCTTGTAGAAAATTTTGTTATTTAATTTACAAAAAAAAAAAAAAAAACGACTTAATAAAATAGTTAGATTGTGTCCATCCATATGTTTTTCCTTAAAAATGCATTGAATCAACTAATTGATTCTTACCCAGTTTATATAAATGGAACACCATGGTAAAAAGTCTATGCTAGAATACTGTAAAAGAAAAAGATAAAATATATA